>OZ005744.1:76262902-76529066 GCA_963930735.1 Dioctria linearis | reverse complement strand
GGCAATTTTTACATCTTTTTAAGAATAAGTATAAGTTGTATTTAAAGCTTATATGCATTTATGCAAGATTTGAAAAAACGGTGCTCGAAATTTACTCTACTTTTTGACGACGACATTTTCGTGGCACAGCATTTGCTATGTTCTAATGTCGTAACATGTATTCGAAAATTATTTTTTGGCGTCGAAAGGCGCCTGTCGCAATCGTTGTATTTCAACCTTTTTTCATGCGTGCCGCTTCCAGCTACGTCTAACTAAGCCAGCTGAAGGTACGGTTTGTAAGAATTTATAAATTATTCCCGGTAAGAGTTTATTTTTTTATTAAATTGAATTTACTCAAAATATTTTTTAGATAATAAGTTGGGAGCAGCCTGTGGCAGCAATAACTAAAATGGTAACACTTCATGACAAATGATGAGGTGCAGTTGCTATGCCAAGTTATTGTTGCTATGCCAGTTGTTGCTATGCCAATATTGTTGCCATGCGCCTTTGACTACCGTTCTTTGGTGCCGTGTGCAAACCCTGGCTATATAAACACCAGTCTGGCTTGGCTCGATCTCTTTTTCAGTTTGGCAGTGCAGTGATCAAGTGGTTATCTATTCCTAGTGTCATTTCCCAGTGTTCTAATTTCTACTAAGAAATCAAATACATTGTTTGTTGCCGATTAAAATAAATATTCTTCTTCTGGGACTCGACTGGATTAAGAGAATTGTTTTGATAAGCGGCTAAAATAAAGATTCTTATTGTGGGTAGCGACTGCAATAACAATTTAATACTAATCAAACAAGTGCTTTGTTTTGGTTAAAGGGTTGAAAATTGAGATTTTTATTCTGGGTACCGACTGGATTAAAGATCTTATTTTTGACAGCGGTTAAAAAATAAAGATTCTTACTGTGGGTATCGACTGCAATAAGAATAAATTACTAACTCAACACACTTTATCGCGGGTCTCGACTGCGATAAAGATTCCTTCTGTGGGTAGCGATGTGATAAAGATTCT
The DNA here is from genome assembly GCA_963930735.1 of Dioctria linearis. Taxonomy (NCBI): domain Eukaryota; kingdom Metazoa; phylum Arthropoda; class Insecta; order Diptera; family Asilidae; genus Dioctria; species Dioctria linearis. The sequence continues at coordinate 76,528,069 of OZ005744.1, read as the reverse complement.
TTCTGTGGGTAGCGACTGCAGTAAGAATAAACTACTAACTCAAAACACTTTATCGCGGGTCTCGACTGTGATAAAGGATTCTTTCTGTGGGTACCGACTGCAGTCAGAATTACTAACCTCACTTTATTCTGGGTCTCGACTGGAATAAAGAAAATCCCAATCCTAAACCTTAATAGCGAACACAGTGAATCAGCTGCCAAACACTGATCAGGTGAGCACAATGTCAGATACAGTAAAATAAATTTTCTTTTAAAATAATCAAATACAGTAAAACTAAATTTTATTTTAAAATAATCTTATTACTAAGATAACGTAAACCATATATTGTCGTAACCTTTTTCAATTGCTAAGATTTCGGTGAATTTCTTGAAAGAGTTTGAACATTAGAATAAAACTGCTCGAGTAGATAAGAACGTTACAATTGGTGTCAAGTGTGGGGTTTTAGAAAAATATTTCCTCGAATATTTCGTCCCACTCGAATACTCGTTTCAGTGTTTAAAATTTGTGATTGAATTCTTCGAAGTCTCGCGATCTTAACTAAGTTATTATTTTCCATATTAAGTCCTTTTAAAGCGAGTTGGAACTTTTTGTAACGATAGAATCACTCTTTTCGAGAATTTAAATAAACGCTATACTGTTACGGCATTTACGTATAATTGCTACTTTTGGTGATCTCTTTCGGGTTAATTGAGTTGCTAAAAATGGATTCCGAACAGCTGAAGGAGCTGAAGGATGAAATTAAGGCCAGGGCAGCAGCTTTGGTGAAAGCGCTTGCTAACGAAATCAAGGTCAAATTGTAACAAGAACAAGCTGCGTCCGTTACAGCCATAGAGTCAAGAATAACTGATCAAGTGGCTAAACTATCAAAGAAAATGAACGAGTTGGATAAGACCTTTAGTGGGACGGGATTTATTAACCGAGTTTTTGAAGACTTTTCTTTTCTGGCAAATACGTCTTCCCCTACAACTACTACTACGTCGACTACAACTTTGGTACCATCACCTATCTCGTTGAGCGCGACAATGGCCCATTCAATCACCCCTGCAGTGTCTATTAGCAGCTCACTACCAAATTTGTCTGTGTCTTCCGAGGGACACCTGCCGTCGACCTATAGAAACCAAACATTTAATTATCCTGTTCAGCCTACTTAAAGCTGGAGTCACTGGCCTAGTCGCTCATATTGAACCCCTCTGCATACTAAGCCTGGATTTCCTAGACCGTAACCACTGCAGGCTAGACTTCGAAAAGAATGTCCTTCAAATAGGAAAAGGAACCATTAGTCTTCATAAATCCGAGTATCTTGAGATAAAAATAAAGCAGAAATCATATTGCTGGCGGCTCATAGTGAAACCATCATCCCGGTAAACCGAAAGCAAAGCTTAGAAGATGGACCGATTTTATTATTGGACCCTAAGCCAGATTTGCCATTCGGCATACACGCTGCACGCGACTTAGTTGAGTCAAAAGCGGAAAACATCCCGATTCGATTTATTAACTTATCAGCTACTGATGTTTTCCTTCCTCGGGATAGCTTCATCGGATATCTGGAGCCTGTCGTTATTATAAACACGGTCGCTTCTACGAGCGATGCGAAAGTAGACCGTCTTGGTGTCATTCTCAACGGAGTGTCCGTGGAGTTGTCTAGCAAAGACAGGCAACAGCTGACTTCCGTTTTAGAGGAATTTCGAGATATTTTTCCCACTGGCTCCAGCGACGTGGGCCGAACAGCAATCACGAAACATCACATTGATGTTGGAGAAGCGAAGCCTTTCAGAATTTCAGCTCGAAGAATCCCATTAGCAAAACGGGCCGAGGTTGAGGAATTGGTACAGGAAATAGAGAGTAATAGCATTATCAGGCCATCCAATAGTCCCTGGGTGTCCCCTGTAGTGCTTGTAAAATAAAAGACGGAAGTACTAGATTTTGTGAACATTATAGACGGTTAAATGATATCACCAAGAAAGATTCCTTTCCCCTCCCCAGGATGGATGATAAGCTCACTTCTTTCTCCGGATCTAGTTGGTTCTGTACTCTAGATCTACAAAGTGGCTATTTGCAGGTCGAAATGAGTGATCAGGATAGAGAGAAAACCGCAATTGCGACCGGAGCCGGTCTATGGGAGTTTAATGTAATGCCCTTCGGTCTGTGTAACGCACCAGCCGACCTCGAACGTTTAATGGACGGCGTATTCCGTAAACTAGGAACAGAGACAGCACTAGTCTATCTCGATGACATTATTGTTCACGGGCGTGATATAGATGACCATCTGGCCAACCTAAGAAAGTATTTCAGCGGCTGCGTGCTGCCAATTTAAAACTTAGTCCGAAGAAAAGTCATCTTCTACGTCCCGAAGTCAAATATCTAGGACACGTATTATCGGCAACAGGATTACACACAGATCCAAGTAAAACGGAAACTATTAGGAACTAGCCTGAACCTAAACAAAGAGAGATGTAAGAAGCTTCCTTGGACTAGCATCTTACTACCGAAGGTTTGTTCAGGATCCACTATCGCAAAGCCTTTGTCGGTATTAACAGAGGAGAAAAGAAAATTTCAATTGGAAAGTCAACAACAGGCAGCCTTCGAAAAATTGAAATCAAGATTAATCTCTCCTCATACTTGACACTGATGCTTGTCAAACATGGATCGGCGCTGTCCTTAGCCAAGTTCAGGATGGAAACGAAAAAGTCCTCGAGTACCACAACAAAATGCTCAGCACGCCAGAACGAAATTATTGCGTTACCAGGAAAGAGCTGCTGGCAGTGGTACGAGCGACGAGTCACTTTCACCATTACCTTTTCGGCAGGTCATTTCGAATCCGCAACGATGACGCCTCACTTCGTTGGCTATTAAATTGCAAGGACCCCCGATGGACAGTTGGCCAGATGGTTGGAAAGGATACAACAATATGATTTTGTCATCGAGCATAGGCCCGGACGAAAGCACTCGAATGCGGATGCCTTGTCACGTCGACCTTGCACAAATTGCGCTCATTGTAGCCAGAAGGAAAACCGAGAGCAGACACAACTAGTAGACTCGGTAGCCGTCGAATCAACATTTGACTTAGCTGCAGAACAAGATCGAGATTCTACTCTACAACTTGTGAAATCCTGGTTACAGCAGAACGAGAGACCGTCGAGGGAACAAATTGTTTCAGAAAGCCCTATATTGAAAACTTTTTGGTCAAAGTGGGAATCCTTACGCCTAGTGGAGAATGTATTACACTTCATGAGATACGGAGAAGAGGACAACCTTGTAAAAGTAGCGAGCCAGATCTCCGAAATTCTGCAGGACCTCCACAATAAACCAGAAGGCGGACGCTTTGGAATACGAAAAACGGTGGAAAAGATTAAGGAACGTTGGTACTGGCCTACTGTGCAAGCTGACGTAGAAATGTGGTGTGCCAAGTGTCTTCTTTGTCATTCTAAAAGAGGTCCACCTAGGAAAAATTGAAGAAACCTTCAAATTTATAATGTAGGAGCTACTTCCAAAAATCGATCGAGGAAACAAACAAGTTGCAGTCGTAAACGATTACTTTACGAAGTGGCCGGAGGATTTTGCGACGCCTGACCAAAAGTCTGAAACAATAGCAGGTGGACTCATCGAGAATGTCCTCTCGAGATTTGGTATGCCAATCCAGCTTCATTCGGACCAAGGCTGAAATTTTGAGTCTGACCTGCTACAGGTAATATTACGACGCTTTGGCATAGAAATAACTAGAAGAACTGCTCTGCACCCTCAATCAGACGGGATGGTCGAGCGATTTAATCGTACGCTTTTGGAGTACTTGTCCAAATTTGTTAGTACCAGCCAAACGAACTGGGACCAGAACCTCCCTTTGGCTCTGCTGGCGTATCGATCCTCCATGCACGAGAGCACCAAGTTCACTCCCGCTCGCCTTAATTTCGGTAGAGTATTAAAACTACCGTCTGACCTTTCTTACGGCGCTACGCCTAGCGGTTGTTACACCCTTATAGGATATGCCGATAGGCTGACCCAGACCCTTGAGAAAATCCATTCTTTAACTCGCAAGGACCTGGCTTTGTCTTCATACCACATGAGTGAGCAAGTCTGGATTTACAATCCAAAACGCCGAAAGGGCAAAAGTCCCAAACTACAACGTGACTGGGAAGGTCCTGGTACGGTATTATCTAAACTAAACGATATCCTCTATAAAGTTGAGTTCCCCGGAGGTCGGGTGAAAAAGGTCCTCCACATAGACAGACTAGCTAAATTTTGTAGAGAAGAGACTCGAGCTAATAACACCTTTAGCGTTGAGGTCGACTCGAATGTAGGCAACACAAATGATATTAGCTGTATCGCACCGTGGATTAAATACTTCAAACCAGCATTACCGAATTTTCTAATAAAATGTGGTTTCGAGATAGAGAAAAGACTAGGGAAGAGCCTGCAGGGCAAAGTCGATCCCTTCACAGTTAGATGTCGTACGTCGCGCGCCGGTTTCGGTTCAAATGCCGAAAAATAAAATCTATCTCCCACTAACACATAATCCATTCCCCCTTTCCCATTAACACACTAATCTACCATCCACTTCCGACTAACACACTAATCAACAGTCTTATCCCAAAACACCCACACATCGATTACATGCCATACACCATGAAATCATGAAATCACCGTTTACGAGTGAAAATATGAAACTTCCTTGTTCAATATCTATAATCCTTGCGAATAAACAGTCATTAAAGACTCGCCCTACAGGAATTTCTATTGCTCAAAGGCCAAGATAAGCTGTCAGTAAAAATCACAAAGATCCCTTTTGTGATCATATACAATTAATTTCTTTTAATTTTCTTAATCAAGGTACCTAAAGTAATTTTCTTTTTCTCTTACAAAAATATCATTTCAAAACTTCAAAAGCACAAAATTGCATTCGCAACGTTATAAAAAAAAGAGAACCGTTAAAATTGGTAACTAAATTTCTATCTCGCCGAGAAAAATTTCAAACCTTATATACAACGACCGAAATTCCAATCGTCGCACGCGCCTATGTATGTATGTACATACATCATCTAAGTACATTCCGTAGTAGGGTGACTAGCATTGCATTTTTACAGCAATGTATCACAAGGAACCGTTAAATTGAAAGCAAATTTTCGTCTAGGCAAGACCATCGAGCGGGAGGTTAAGGAAATCTGGGAGCTGGAAAAGCAGCTTAAACAGCTACAAACGGCCGCGCAAATTAGGAAGATTGGCAGACGATTGCAGCACCTTCAACTGGAGCAATCGGAGGTAATTGATATCACCGATTCTCCACCCCAATCCCCAAGTCCGTAGTGAATGAGCCCCAGCAGACATCGGCGTCTAAGGTAAAGATACTGGAGGACCTTGTACTAGTACCTGCCAACGAGCCGAGCAACGACCTCCACTTGATCGTGACAGACAACCACCCAGGAGCCGTGGACGATATCACCATTTCCTGGGACGCCCTATTAAACTCCAAGAAGCGTAAACAACGCGTAACGACGAGAGATGGTACGCGGTACAATATAAGGTTATTAAAAGATGAAAACTTCAAAATTTTAAAATAAAAAAAAAAAATAAAAAAAATCATAAAAGGAATTATTTATTTATTATATTCCACTCCATAATTCGCTTGCCCGAATCAGCAGTTGGGGCTTCACAAACTTTGTTTCAGAGATTGTTGCTTTGTTCTTATAAGGACTCGGTCGGAACTTCGAGTCTGAAGAAGGGGGCAATGTAGCGAAATTACGATTGATTATGTGTTATGTACTCGTTTGTAACACCATATTTAACGCTTGCATTCCCCAAATTTTCATATTAGTATTGTCTATAATAATAGGACTCCAATCTTGTGTACATCGTTTCCATACTCTTCTCTGATTGAAGTCATGTGCATCGGGAAGTTTATCAACTCTACACTTATATCTGTCATGAGCATCATATAAATAATCATCCCTATAATCTCCTTTAAAAGACCTATCTACAATATTTCGTACTAGGAATGATTTTCCACTGCCCGGTGCACCTCGCATTTGTATCATTACCCTATAACCGGAATTGATGCTCATAAAAATATTTTCAATATCAGGTGACTTTGTAGCTTGACGTTCTTCTTCCGGTCGTGATCGCGATTTATGTCACTACCATATAATTCAAAGTATTGAATAAATTCTTCTATGCAGTCATCAACTCTCCAATCACTCAATATACAAATATTTGTTATTAAATGCTGTGATGCTACATCACCAAACATATCGGTCAGCTGCGCGATCATTATTGGACGTTGAAACTGCATTTCGTCCACTTTGTGCACTAGTAGAGGCTCTTTCAATATTTGTAGACATCTTTTGCAATATATAGTTAAAAGCTAAAATGAAAACATCTATTCATTATTGCTCGCCATGGATAGCCGTCAAGCTGCACTTTATTAAATATGAAATATAAACAGCAACTCCGCAAACTCGCAAATAAACTAGGCATCTGTCCTGAAGTCGTCATAGCATCATGCAAGTGGTTCTTGGGGCCCGGTTTTGCATCGTTTAATGCATTGTCCAAATTCGCTCCTCGGTGGCATTAAACCTGAAAAGGAAAAAAAAACACCACATTGAATCCTTCTTAAATCTTACAATGATAAATTAGTCTTACCTAATCACACCAAAAACAATTGCTGATGACAGCTGAACATCCACACAGCAGAAGTATATGCACAGTAATGACAACTTCAAGAAGAATCGTACTAGAACACAAAATTGAAACGAGGTACGGGCAGAGATACAAGAAATTCTCATTACACACCACGTTCCGCCATGCGCCATGAAGGCGACACAAAATTGTCGAGGGCAATTTGCATCGTTGAGTGTCACAGACGTAATACAATGAATGCGACATTGTCGTCATCATTTCAAGATAGAAGAGCTGAGTTTTGCTATTTTTGTTGGAATGTCTACAGGGCAATTTTTACATCTTTTTAAGAATAAGTATAAGTTGTATTTAAAGCTTATATGCATTTATGCAAGATTTGAAAAAACGGTGCTCGAAATTTACTCTACTTTTTGACGACGACATTTTCGTGGCACAGCATTTGCTATGTTCTAATGTCGTAACATGTATTCGAAAATTATTTTTTTGGCGTCGAAAGGCGCCTGTCGCAATCGTTGTATTTCAACCTTTTTTCATGCGTGCCGCTTCCAGCTACGTCTAACTAAGCCAGCTGAAGGTACGGTTTGTAAGAATTTATAAATTATTCCCGGTAAGAGTTTATTTTTTTATTAAATTGAGTTTACTCAAAATATTTTTTAGATAATAAGTTGGGAGCAGCCTGTGGCAGCAATAACTAAAATGGTAACACTTCATGACAAATGATGAGGTGCAGTTGCTATGCCAAGTTATTGTTGCTATGCCAGTTGTTGCTATGCCAATATTGTTGCCATGCGCCTTTGACTACCGTTCTTTGGTGCCGTGTGCAAACCCTGGCTATATAAACACCAGTCTGGCTTGGCTCGATCTCTTTTTCAGTTTGGCAGTGCAGTGATCAAGTGGTTATCTATTCCTAGTGTCATTTCCCAGTGTTCTAATTTCTACTAAGAAATCAAATACATTGTTTGTTGCCGATTAAAATAAATATTCTTCTTCTGGGACTCGACTGGATTAAGAGAATTGTTTTGATAAGCGGCTAAAATAAAGATTCTTATTGTGGGTAGCGACTGCAATAACAATTTAATACTAATCAAACAAGTGCTTTGTTTTGGTTAAAGGGTTGAAAATTGAGATTTTTATTCTGGGTACCGACTGGATTAAAGATCTTATATTTGACAGCGGCTAAAATAAAGATTCTTACTGTGGGTATCGACTGCAGTAAGAATAAATTACTAACACAAGAAGCTTTATTGCGGGTCTCGACTGTAATATAGATTCTTATTGTGGGTATCGACTGCAATAAGAATAAATTACTAACTCAAAACACTTTATCGCGGGTCTCGACTGTGATAAAGGATTCTTTCTGTGGGTACCAACTGCAGTCAGAATTACTAACCTCACTTTATTCTGGGTCTCGACTGGAATAAAGAAAATCCCAGTCCTAAAACCTTAATAGCGAACACAGTGAATCAGCTTCCAAACACTGATCAGGTGAGTACAAAGTCAGATACAGTATAATAAATTTTCTTTTAAAATAATCAAATACAGTAAAACTAAATTCTCTTTTAAAATAATCTTATTACTAAGATAACGTAAATCATATATTGTGGTAACCTTTTTCTATTGGTAAGATTTCGGTGAATTTCTTAAAGGGGTTTGAACATTAGAATAAAACTGCCCCCTTGTTTACCGCTCGGCCGGAGCTAATTTTTATCGAGTAGATAAAATCGTTACAGTATTGTATTTTAGATTTCCATTTATTTGCCATGGCTATGTCTTTAGCTATTATGAAGCTATGCTGTAGACGTGCTTTTAACTCGTTTGCATAATTTTCATAATTATAGCAAACGGTTGGAGATGATTTTAAATTATTTGGGATTTCGGCTGGGAATCCGTATAGGAGTTCGCGAGGAATATAATTAGTACTCGGATGAGGGGTTGTATTATATACAAACATGGCATTAGGAATCCATGTATCCCAGTCTTGTGAATCTTTTGCTACATAAGCTCGGAGATATATCTGCTAAGGTTCCGTGACTTCTTTTCAGTGCACCATTCGTTTGAGGGTGATATGGAGTAGTTTTACGTCGTTTATTCTTAGCAATTTAGATACCTCGGCGAACATGCCACTTATGTGTTTAGAACCTTGATCTCTGAGGATCCTTTCTGGAATACCATGTCGACAAATTATCGTTGTCGTGAAGGCTTCAGCTAATGTGTTAGACTCGGTGTCGACTATGGGAATAGCCTCAGAAAATTTGAGAGGTCATCTTGAAATGTAACGAGATATTTTTTTCCAGAATGAGAAATTGGGAGAGGTCCTACAACATCTAGGTACACTCTTTCGAAAGGTGTGGGGCTAATGCTCGAGATTTTCATAGGAATTTTTGGATTTTTGTTTACCTGACAAAGTTTACATTTCCTTACTTATTTTATGATATCATCTGACATGCCAGGCCAGTAAAATTGTTTTTTTATTCTTTTAATAGTACGGGAAACGCCTTGATGGTCCCCGTCGGTAGTGAAAGAAAATCCTTAAAAACTTGTTCGACGTCATCTTTATCGGATAAATATTTAATAGAATCTTGATGGAGCTTTATGTTTATTTGTTTAGTAGCAAAGATTTGGGTGAAAGCGTTTTTAATAATTATTAGATTCTGTGGATCTAATATAGGGAAGGAAATATTTATTTGTTTTAACTGATTTGCTTCTGTGTATGAGCAGATCTCAGTTAAAATCTTTTCATGGTCTGATCTATCTCTTTGGGATCGACTAGGTAAATTAATTTTTGATATGATTATTGTGGAGTCTTTTTTCTTGAAGGAGTTCAGTTCAGTTTCTAAAAGTGGAGATTTGTCTGAAAATTTTAGTTTCGAATCCAACACTCTTACATGTTCTGTATCTTGCATCGGCAAGATGAAGAATTTAGGATTCACGTTTTTAGTCAGTAAAAGAGGAAAATTAGCCTCAGTTATTATGACTGAGGAATAGTTCACTTGTGATGGAGTTGGATTTTGATTAATGACACTTGTGTTGAGATATTCGAATTCGCCTGAGCTCTTGCTTGATTCCTTGTTACCAAATTTACGCAGGTGGTAGGTTCTGCGAAATATTCGCTACAACCTAGAATAGCTCTACTGAGAGCTTCAGCATTTGTGTTGAGCTTACCTGATTTATGGACTATTTTGTAGTCATATTCCTCAAGACGTATTCTCCATCTCGTCAGTCTTGAGAAGTGATCTTCCAGATTCATGAGCCAAACTAATGGTTTATGGTCAGTTACAATTGTAAACTGTCTGCCATAAAAGTATGGTCTGAATTGCTAAACTGCGAAGACGATAGCTGAAAGCTCCTTTTCAATTGTTGAATAATGAGTTTCCGCATCATTGAGAACTCGGCTCACATAGGTGATTGGACGATCTCCCTGATCATCAACTTGTGAAAGGATAGCCCCGATGGCGTAGTCACTGGCATCGGAGCTGACAAAAAATTCTTTGCCGAAATCAGGATAAGATAGGATTGGTGCTGAAATAAGTTTATTGCGTAATTCGCAAACTGCCTCATCACAAATTGCGTCGAACTTGAAAAGGATATCTTTCTTCAAAAGATTTGTAAGTGGTTTTGCAATTTTGGAAAAATTTGGTATAAAGCGGCGATAGTAGCCAACGAAACCAAGGAAGGCTTTGATATCTTTTTCCTTCTTGGGTCTGGGATAGGACTGAACTGACTTTATATTTGCTGGATCTGGTTTGACTCCATTTTCTTTAATTATGTGCCCTAAATACATAACTTCTTTTCTTAGGAAATGGCACTTGTCGGGTTGAAGTTTGAGGTTCAAATTGCGGAGACGACTAAATACTGCTGTGAATCTTGTTTTATGATCTTTGAGATTGTGTCCATGGACTACAATGTCATCCATGTATACGAAGCAATAGTTGCCTTGAAGTCCAGATAGAACATTGTTCATGGCTCGTTGAAAAGCAGCAGGGGCTCCTTTTAAACCAAATGGCATACGATTGTATTCGTAGTGGCCATAGGGTGTGCTAAAGACAGTTTTCTCCCTGTCCTTCGAGTCCTTTTTTATCTGGTGGAATCCACTCGCTAAGTCGAATGTGGTAAAATATTTCGACTTCGCCAACTGGTCTAATATATCAGTGATATTAGGCATTGGGTACGCATCGCCAATAGTAATGTCGTTAATACGACGAAAATCTACCACTACTCGCCACTTTTTGTTTCCATTCCCATCTGGTTTTTTAGGAACCAGGAGAAGTGGAAAAGTCCAGGGACAATGTCACCGTCTGATGATGTCTGACTTAAGTATTTCTTGTGCTTGCTTATATATCTCAGCTCGGCTTGTTTCAGGAAGTCTATGAGGCTTGGTATAAGTTGGCGGATTGTCTTGGGGTGTCGTTATTATGTGGGTAATCGCATCTGTATATGAAAGGAAATCCCCTTCTATGAAGATGAGATCGTTGAATTCCCTACAGATACTGCGAATACTCTCCGACTCCTCTGAATTACAGTGATCCAATTTGATAAGGTTTTGCAGTTTATTTATTCTGCCCTTAAATGGATCTCTTTCAGAGTCTGTGGAGATAACCGCACAGTCGTTCAAGTCTTGGTAAACTGGGTTCACCTCGTAAGGTTTAGCGTATTCCCCTTACGCTAGCCTTTTTCTTCCTCCCTTCGTTTTTTTTTCTTTTTTCGGCCTCTCTACCTTCAGTAGAGAAACCCCCATAATTCTCCCAGGGTACCTGAAAAGGGGTGAAAAATAAAGTCCCTATTTTCAAGAAGTAGCAGTATGCTACTTCTCCATACAAATAAAAGAACCTAGAAAAAAAAAATAATAAAGCATTTTAAAAAAAAGGAAAAAAATCCCAATTCGCGCAGAACGGGCGCAAATTGAAATCTTTGAAGTTCTTTCACGCATAAAACTCCCGATAACAACAACAACAAAAAATATTGCAAACGAAAAAATTCTGAATTGCGCAGAACACGCACAAAATACAATTCTTCGTTTAAATCTTACCGCTAGTCAGCTAAAATTCCACAAAAACAAACGGCAACTCGCCTAGCCGTAAAACATTACGCGACACCACCATGCACCGGCGTAAACTGGGGGAGTTCGTTTTTGGATTTTGTAGAGATCGGTAGTAGCCGCGCGGTCAGAAATTCCTCGAAAACTTTTCAGTAGAAAATCTGTGAAAAATAAGGAAATAAATGCGGATTAATAATTTTTTCGGTGAATGAGTTGCAATCTACCTGTGAGTTCCTGTCGTGGTGCATATTGCGGAATTTCCCAGATAAAAGAAAATTTGTAAAAATAAGAACAAATTCAGTGCTAAGAATTCTATCATTAATTAAAGCAATTACCATTTTTCCGGGGAGTTCGTTTTTGGATTTTGTAGAGATCGGTAGTAGCTGCGCGGTCAGAAATTCTACGAGAACTTTTCAGTAGTTAAAATCTGCGAAAATATCAAATCAAATACAGTGTTAAGGATCTTAGGGCTAATTAAATAAATTACGATATATCTTCGAGTTCGTGCCAGAGAAAAAAAAAGAATCAATTAAACATTTTTTTATGCCCAAATCATTTTCGTAGTGATTGTTTGAAGAATTCGTACCTGTATGCCAGTGAATTTCATGCATCCTTAGTAAGTTACCTGAAGAGGAAAAGTTGCTAAACATTTTCGTATGCATAAATCATATTAGGATTAAATTATATATATAGATTATTTGAAGAATATTTGTCTGTGTATTAGTCAGTTTTATCATCATAGGAGTTCTACCTGAAAAGGAAATTCAACTAAGCATTTTGTTGTGCGCAAATCATGTTCTTAGTGATTATTTGAAGAATTCGTAGCTGTGTGCCAGTGAATTATATGCATCCTTAGTAATTTACCTGAAGAGGAAAAGTTGCCAAACATTTTCGTATGCATAAATCATATTTGGATTAAATTATATGTATAGATTATTTGAAGAATTTTTACATGCGTATTAGTCAGTTTGAGGATCATTGATGATCTACATGAAAAGGAAACCTAATTAAACATTTTGTTGATTATTTGAGAAATTCTTACCTGTGCGCCAGCGACTTTTATAAGTCATTCGTGATTGACGAAAATTTATCAAACATTTTCGTATGCATAAATCATATTTGGATTAAATGATATATAGATTAGTTGAAGAAATTTTACCTGCGTATAAGTCAATTTGAGCATCATTGGTGATCTACCTGAAAAGGAAATTTAATTAATCATTTTGTTGATTATGAAAAAAAAAGTCATACTTGTGCGCCAGCGACTTCCCTTCGTCATTAGTGATTCACATAAAAAGGTTATTTGAGAATTCTTATCTATGTACTTGCTGTGATACAATATCATCAATTCAGATCTGAAAGTGTAATGAAAAGAAGAAGTAAATACTCTGCGATATATGATTTATTCTTCAAAATAAGTCACGTACCTGCGGCGATACAAGGCCATCATTGTACATATATGTAAAAACAAGACGAAAAAAAGGAGAAAAGATTGGCTCGGATCAACCGTTGCGCTTAGCGAGTAAAGGAGTGGATGGCCAAGCGGTGTCCCAACTCATGTTATTTCTTTTATATAAGATTTAAAGTAAGTGGTATTTAAGTAGGTTAGGTTCGGCCGATTCAGGTGTAGGATTCTAGGTTAGGGAGTAGGTTAAGCCTAGGATAGCTCCAATTTACCTAGGAGAATGAGGAAAGAAAGAATTTGATTAAAATTTTATTTTATAACGATACACATTCCTTTTTTTATTATTATTATTCCTTTTGCATGTGGATTTTCTTTTGTCTATCTAAGTTACAGGTTCTTTGTATATTCCCGTATATGGCATACCGATCCATGGAAAAGTAAACGCATTTGCTTGTAACGCCAAAGGTCTTATGATCCGGGTAGAAGAAATTGCTTACAGTCCGAATCTCCACTTGTAAAAAAAAAAAAAAAAAAAAAACAAGGTCTAGTCCAGAGGCCCTCTTCGGTTCCCTTTCTGTTGTCTCTGGTCACACTTTTGTTACATACGTAAATTATACTTGCCTAAAAATGCCTAAAACAAATACCTAATAATAAATAAATCAAATTTAAAAAAATATTAAAATATTTCATCCATAAAATTTTCACATAAACTAACCATGCCTAAAACATGGTTTGCTTATCTATTTAATTCCTTAAATTAAAATAAAATTATTCCCATGGCAAATTTTGCCTTCAGCAAAGTTTGCCAGTAGAAATATTTACTTTAAAAAAATAACGCAAAAGACAAATCGTACCTTCAGTACGATTTGTCGTGAAAATTGCAATATGTATGTACGAACGTACATACATATCACAAAAAAGCTTTCGCGATAAGAAGAGCGCGCCGCGAAAATCCATTGTATGTATACACGCGCGGCATCGTGACGGTGGCTGATGTTTATAAAAGCATCAAATTTCAAGCCTCCGTCCAACGAAAAATATTCTGGACTTGTTTAATCAAGTCCAGAATAAATGAAAATTTTCTCAGGGTGAAAATGCAACTATGCATTTTCTACCCTGAACGAAGGCTCTTGATCGCGACAAAAGTGATCAAGAGCCGAGTTGGATTTTTGCACTTGGTTCGGCGCGGTCTAGGTTGTGGTGAAAAGAAAAAAAAAGTTTAAGTATCAAAAATATTATAAAGAAATAAGCGATTAAACGAAAACAGTAGAAATAGAAAAAGTGATAGTATCCGAATATTGTAAAACTACCAGAATTGTGGTAAAAAGAAAAAGAAAAAGTGTTAGTATCCGAATATTGTAAAACTACCAGAATTGTGGTAAAAAGTAAAAGGAAAAGGTTTAAGAGAAGAAGTTTAAAAAAAATTTATTACAAATAAAGAATTAAAACAAAAAAAAATTAAGTTGTGTTGTGAATCTACCTTTTTGTGAAACGAGTCTCCAATTGGATAGCAGTGCAGCCAAGTTAAAAAGGTGAGCGTTCGACAAAATATATATAACAAAATTGCGCAGCCGGTAGGATAGAGGAAGCCTACTTTAAACAAACAAAAGTATAAGTGCTCGAAAACCCTCTATCCTACGAATCAAAAAGGAGTTTAGGACGAGATCGAATACTGGGCATGACACCCTACCCTCCGCCTGAAGTTGAGTCTGGCTTCAGGGGTATTTCGATCCTGTCAGCTCCCAACGCTCGGGGTCGGACAGCTTTAACTGCCTCCGTTTGAAAAACACGCAGCCACCCCCTCATAAAAGCACAAAGTGCCAACATGGGACAATAGCGGGCTTCATCCCAGCCCAGGAACATAAGACGTCCATAGCCGAAAATTCCAACGCGAAACTTGAGGGAAGAATCCTCAACCGACAATCTGCGATCCGGAGCTGAAAGGGACTTCGAAGTAGGTAACGCGCCCCCCTTTCAGCTTTTATCCAGCGGAATTTAAGAGGGCCACGGGCCCCCCGGCAGCAAAAGAACTTCAATCACAAAAACCAGGGATCCTGAATTGAGAGGGACCTCGAAGAAGGCAATAAGCCCCCCTCTCAATTTGAACCAAGGGAATTAAGACGGCAGAAGCCCCCCTATCTGCAAATTTTACATACGGTGGTCCATGAGCGAGGGAAGCTCCCACCAGGAGACGCCGCCCGAAATCCCACCAATTCTACCAACTCCACAACAATCTTCCTCACCGGGCGGCGCACAGGAAGATCCGTCCCGGTACGAAGGAGGCAACGAGGGAGCAACATCTGCAACTGAGGTTGCTAATCAAACACCCCCAACAAATTCAACAGCACCAGGAGTCACATTAAGGAGCGGGACAATCCTGACAGGTCCCCAGCAAGTAAGGTCTAATAATTTAAATTTAGAGCAATATTTAAAATATTTAGAAGGGAAATTGCGAGACTCCTCCGAACTTTCTGTTATACAGTGCGATTCTATCGATAAACAGCTCAAAAAGTCCCGCGAACGGCGGCTTGAGCAAATCGCGCAATTCAAAGAAAGTACGGAAAAATTTAAAGAAAGCTTAAAGCAGTTTGGGGAACTCTCGCACTCTCTCGAAACAGAAATTAAAAATAATAGTGTAGAATTAAGAGAAGGTGCCATTGAGGACAGTGTCAGTGATTCCACCGTGAGTGAAATCCTATGGAATTGGCTGGGCGGCTCCCTTTTGGAAACCAGCATAGAAGAAACTAGCTCCCCAAAAGTATCAAACTTAAGCTTCAGAATCCCCAATATAAACATGGCAGATTACGCGAAAATCGCCAAGTTAACTGCCCAGCTCGTTCCCCTATTCTCGGGAGAGCAGCACCCAAAATTGAGCCTGGAGCTCCAAACTTTCCTAGGATGCTGCAGGCAGGTAATCCAGTGCATTTCGGTGGAGGAACTATCGGCATTTTTGCAAATCTTCCCCACCAGACTTCGAGGCGAAGCCTACCAGCTTTTTGCCTCAAATATGCCTACTACCTTCAAAGAGGTAGAAGAACGGCTAAATCGTACCTACCTGCCAAGGGAAACTTACCAGGAGCTGGTAAATAAATTAATCACTACAAGGCAGTATCCTTTGGAAAACCTCACAGCCTTCACGGCACGAGTAAAACAAATGCTGGCACTCTGCAATGAAGCAGCAGAATCCAAATACGGAGCCACAGAAGCACCGGCTGTTAAAGCGCAGTTGGAAGATTTCGCGAAAAACGCACTAAAAACAGGAGTCAATAACCCGTATATGTGCCAATACCTTCTGACCATGACAGACGGCACGGTGGATGACCTCGTACAAAAAGCACTTGACATGGAGCGTCGCCAGCAAAGTGCTCTATTTCTGCAACCTCCAGGGCACTTTCAATTCAGTACAGTGCAGAACACAATACCACAGTCAATAAATGCACCTGTGATAAGTAATCCGCAAGGGATTCCAAATAATTCGCCTGCAAATCACCCCATATATAATCCAGGCATAATACCATTCGCACAGGATACCTGGCAAAACAGTGTGCCCACAAATGCAAGCACCAGTACATTTCCATCACAGTTCACACAGGCAAATATAAAACAGGAGCCAAAATCACCAAATAGAAATTTTAATGTAAACAATAAAAATAATTATTTAAATAAAATTACTTGTAGTTTTTGTAATTTAAGAGGCTATAGATACGCAGATTGCCTCAAACGTAAAAATACCCCGTACTGTGTGAACTGCAAAATATACAACCACGATATACGTGACTGCAGGAGGAACAACAACAATATTCAAAGATCAAGCAACAATGGTGGACCATCGAATCAACGCCCTAGAGAGCCGCAGAATCCCAATAACAATTCCAGAGTATATAACGTAAGAAAAAAGTGTGAATTTTGTGGTCGTTCTGGACATGCAGTAAATAACTGCCAACAAAAACGTAAATGGGAGGCCCGGAGTCAGGGAAACGACTCAAAACTCCCCGGCTCGACTATAAAACTCCCGTCTTATAAAATAGGGTCCCCTCAGCAGCCCGATTCCAGTGTCGCTACAGTAAAACTTCCCTTAGACATAGGCCTGAACGGCCAAACTAAACTAGTAGTAGACACAGGCGCTGAGGTTAGTATAATAAAGAAAAGGTCATTAAAAGATCTCAAAGAAATTAACCACATTGAGGCATGTACACTTCAGACACCATTTGGTACCGGAAAGACGTTGGGAAATTGCCAGGGAAACATCGTTTTCAAAAACAAAATTCCCTTCAAGTTTCAAGTCGTAAAGAACTTGCCTGGTCTTTCCGATGATGGACTTCTAGGAAACGATTTCCTAGCAAAAAACTGTAACGTTGAGGGTCCTAATAAGGCACTAAGGTTTCCTCGCACGGAAAGTAATCCAGACGAATTTGCTTTGCCATTAGAGTTTGAAACGGACAAGCTACATTCTGAAAAAGCAGTCGAAGTAAGAACACTTGCAGAAGAGGTAGAGTCTAACCAGGCTGAACTATCCACCTGCAGTGTCTTCAAGGCTTCTCAAACGAGAAAAGCTGGCTGCCAAGCTCCACAAAGGCCCAAGGAATGTGAAAAAAGCTGTCTGGGCGAACAAGAGACCGATGAAGGCAGGCAGCAATTGGTTACCTTTAAGGAACCAATCTGCATACCTGCGCGCTCTCAAATTGTTGCGCCAGTGCCGTTACAAGAAGAAATGCTCTGTTTATCCCAAGGGATATGCGATGGAGTCTTCTTGGCAAACAGCTTGCTGTCATCTGGAGAAGAATTAATGCTGGTCAGTATTCTCAACGCTAACAGTCATCAAGTAGTCATACATAGCTTAAAGTTACAACTATTTCCCATAAACGACTACACAATAGTCCCATTAACGCACACAAAAGCCCACAACCAAACGCACATTCCCATACCAAATAAAGAGGCAATATCAAGCAACACAAGAGACGGAACTGATTGTCTAAAGCCTGCCAAAAAGGTGCATATAACTCTTCGGTCCAAAATCCCGAGGCATAAATCACTATTAAGCAAACAACGGCCATATAAGAACGGTAGCGAGTCGCTAAAGCCTATATTAAAGGTGCATATTACTCCACCGTCACACAACACAAAAAATTCTACATGGTCAAAAAACAATAGCACTGACGCGCATGAGTATATCACACAACCTAACGACCACACAGGTGTACCAAACTCAGCCGTCAACAAAGCAGGAAGCCAATACACTGCAACATTCTAAGAACAACGAAATACAGCCTCAAAAGGAATCGCAAAAGCCTCATCTATTTACAAGTCAAAGACTTAAAAAGAAGAGTAAGTCAAACCAAGGTTCAGCCGAAAAATCAGCAACTTTACAACATGTACGATATTTATACCCGGATAATGAGACTCCGGACGACCCAAAACAATACCCGCGTATTTCTAGGCTAGAGCAAGAACTCAGCCTAGACCCTAATTTAACCGCGGAAGAAAAAATTTCGATATCAGAACTCTGCGAAGAGTATAACAATATCTTCTTCCTCAAAGGTGACAAAGTCACCTATACAAATGCGATAACGCATAATATTCCATTGGTGCAAGATCAAGCACCAATCAATCAAAAAATGTACCGCTTACCTGAAACACAGCGGAAAGTCATTAACGAACAGCTAAAAGAAATGCTAGACAGCGGGATAGTCCAGTCTAGTAAAAGCCCTTGGAATTCACCTCTACCCCAAGAAAGCGGGACCTGACGGTGAAAAAAGGTGTCGCGTCGTTGTCGATTTTCGTAAATTAAACGAAAAGACAATTGCAGATGCATTCCCGCTACCCCGAATCGAGGATATTCTCTACCAACTAGGTCACGCAAGGTATTTCACCCCACTCGATTTGGCCAACGGCTATCACCAAGTCCTTGTCGACAAAAAAGATCGACATAAAACTGCTTTCAGCTCAAGCTATGGGCACTACGAGTTCAAGCGTATGCCATTCGGGCTCAAAGGAGCCCCCGCCACATTTCAACGCCTAATTAATTTCGTCCTAACAGGCCTACAAGGCCTCGAATGTTTTGTTTACCCAGATGACATCGTCATCTATGGTAAAAATTTAAACGACCACAACGAAAAGTTGAGAAAAGTCTTCGACAAGTTGAGAGAGAACAACTTAAAACTGCAGCCAGAAAAGTGCCAGTTTCTAAGAAGAGAAGTTGTTTATCTAGGACATAAATGTTCTAGCGAAGGAGCCCTACCAGACCCAAGTAAGACGGCCTGCGTCCAAACATTTCCTGTTCCAAGAACAGTAAGGCAAGTTCAGTCATTTTTAGGACTTGCCAATTACTACAGGAAATTCATTCCAGACTTCTCCAAAATTGTACGTCCAATCACAAATTTACTCCGAAAGGATGTAAAATTCACTTGGACAGAGAAATACCAAGAAGGATTTCAAAGCATAAAAAACGCTTTAATTTCTCCACCACTTTTAATTTACCCCGATTTTTCGATATCTTTTAATCTCACTACAGACGCAAGTAACGAGGCTCTAGGAGCTGTTCTTTCTCAAGGAGAAGTCGGAAAGGACCAGCCCATTGCCTATGCAAGCCGCACATTAAACAAAGCCGAAGGAAATTACTCTTCTATAGAGAAAGAGTTATTGGCTATTGTCTGGGCTACCAAGAATTTCAGGCGCTATCTTCAAGGCCGGAAATTCACGGTCTATACTGAACATAAACCTCTCAAAGGTGTCTTCAATGTGAAAGACCCTACTTCCCGTTTGGTGAGATTTCACCACAAACTATCTGAATTCGATTACAACATCGAATATAAACCAGGGAAGTACAACACTAATGCCGATGCACTAAGTCACATTCCTCAAGCATTAAAGGAAGACAGTTTAGGCAATACCTTAACGGTAGAAGCCCTAGTCCACCACACGATGGACTCAGATGTGGAGGAAGACGATTCCACAAATAATAAAAAGAAAAAGAAATCCGCTCATTGTTTCGTCGTGACTCGAACTCAGAAGCAAAAGGCTCAAGAGACATTAAATAGCTCCAGTGTGGAGACAGAAGAGCACACGAAAGCGGACCAAAACGAAATGCAACACACGGAGGCGGAAAAACTAAACCCAGCATCGCTTGAGCAAAAAGTAAGTACTGGCAAGACACCCGAAGTTATCACGAGCGCTATGGAAATCCGAACGATCTTAAAAGATTATCACGATTCTCCATATGGTGGCCATCAAGGTGTCATAAAAACTTACAAACGCATAAGACGCAAGTATTGGTGGAGACACATGCTTAGCGATATTAAAAAATACATTGAAAAATGCCAGACGATGAAAGCATCTCCACAATATAAAATGCCAATGGTTATCACGGACATCGCAGAACATCCGTTCGACAAAGTTTACCTCGATATTGTAGGTCCATTAGAAGAGACCACGTCAGGTAACAAATATATCTTGACCTTCCAAGATAATTTAACAAAATTTGTCGACTGGTATGCAATACCTAATGCAGAAGCAGTCACAGTAGCGCAAGTTTTCTTTGATGAAATCGTTACGCGCTATCGCATACCCAAAAGAATACTCACCGATCAGGGAACAAATTTCCTGCGAGAATTATTCAAAAGAGCATGTAAGCTTCTAAAGGTAAAGAAGTTACAGACTTCGGCATACCACCCACAGTCTAACGGAGCACTAGAGCGTGCCCACAGACTGCTGATTGAATACCTGCGAACAATCGTAGATGAAAATCCCAAAACATGGGACCAATTCCTACGAACCGCTGCATTCATGTATAATAATAGTGTACACGAGGGTACTAAACTTACCCCAATGGACTGCCTTTACGGCTTCACAGCGGATGTCCCATCAAATTTAAAACGGGATCCCGAACCAGTTTACAATCACGAGAGCTATTATCATATACTAAAGTATAAGCTCCAAAAATCATACGCCATGGCAAGAAAGAATTTATTAGCCAGTAAACAACGCTCAAAGGGGTACTATGATAAGACAGTACGACCCCTAACTTTTCACATAGGAGATAAGGTCCTCATTAAAAACGAAAGCAGGAAACATAAGCTTTCCCAAATTTGGGTAGGAACTTATCAGGTAACTGCTATACCAAATGGAGTGAACACCACAATAAAAATTGGTAAGCGTATTGTAACGGTACATAACAACCGTCTAAAACCATACTTCGAATGAAATAAACATGTTGTCACAGAACCAGGTTGACTCAAATTCCTACTCTGTTTGTTTCAAATTAATCGCATTTTAACGGCTCTCAGGAACACTTGCGGTGGAGCCACTCCACTGCCTGGTCTAATAACGGCACGAAATAAGTAAAGTCATACTTAAAGGATTTTTTTCATCCTCCGAATTGTCCACAGAAATGGCGCTACAAATTATTGCAATTGCCATCCCCATCCAGTACGCGACAGGAGAAATCGCCGACAAACCCTATGCTATAACCAAGCTAAATAGCTCGGGCATATTTTTCGAGGATCTAGGAAGCCTCATGGTGTATCATAATACTTGGAATGTTCTCACGGAGATAGACTTGGATGAGTTAGACACGCAGATAAAACTAACGGAACATGCAGAATATTTTGTGCATAAACTCTGCATAAATATCACGGACAAAGAAGACCTGTGCAACGTGCAGCAACTACACATACACGCTATAATAGATAGCATACAAAAGCGCACGATAACCATTAAGGAATTAGTTCCAGGAAGGCGTAAGGCTAGATCACTATTCGACGGAATAGGCAATGCTATGCACTATTTATTTGGTACCATGGATAGTAACAACGAGAAGGAGATATACAGCCGCTTAGATGAAATTGAATCGAACACACAAGCCCTAGCTGAGCTAGAGAAGCAACAAATAAGTGTGGTTAAAACTACCTTGGAACAGATTCAAAAACCATTGGCTATGTTAATGAATCGTCAGCAAAACATAGCACACCAGATTAACGATCTGCATACTGTGACCGAGGACCTAAACAGGAGGCAACTAAGACAAGAGATTATATCAAGCTTATTGCTCAAAATCATCGAAGTCGTATACCGTCAACAAGCCCTCCTTGACATTATAATAGCCACTAAAGGCAACCATATTCACCCACTCCTCGTGTCTCCCAAAAATCTGCTGGATGTATATCGAAAATCAACTTCGAAATGTCTAAACGACCAAAATTGCCTATCGATTCTGTACCAATCAGCAGGAGCCCAGTCACGCCTTATGCAGAAAAAATTGGTGGTGAGAATAACTCTCCCAATTTTTGATTCCCCCAAAATGAGGCTACGGCAAGTCCGATGCTTCCCAGTACCACAACCAGCAAATTATTCCATAATCCCTGACCGTGGATACTCTTGTCTGGCAAATAGCGCTCGCACACAGGAATTCCTCTTATTAAAAGGCTATGAAAAGCTTCAAGAAAGTCACTCATAGCCTGGAGGAAAATACATATATAGGTCGACTAAATACCCCCATAATTAAGGCAACCACCTCGGATGAATGTATAGTGAAAGTGTTGTACAATCCTTTAAATGAAGTGCCGAAGTGTAGGTCTAGAGTACAAGTTCCCCAAAAAGACATATTGATAAAGTTAAACAAGCCCAATGCGTGGCTATTTTCGATTATTACCTCCACGGTACTACATATAACATGTCAAGATCACTTTGCCATCTCAAAATTAGAGGGGCAGGGGATACTAGAGATAACGCAACCATGTCAGGTGCAGATAGGGGAAAAGGTGCTAAGGTACGAAGGTGAAAATAAACACCCTCTCAAAATTACTCAGCCTAAACAATTTCCTGAGCTGAATTCATTACTCAACCTGAATCTAGCCGAAATTTTACCCAAGTCTCAAAACCAAAGTGTACAAACCGAAATCATAACAGGGGACGATATCAATAAATCAATCTATACTGGCACACATTCGCTGGAAGATATACAGTACAAGTTAGACCAGTATAGTAACAAGGTATCAAGCAGACAATACCATATCCTGTCCACAACTTCTCTATCATTTACGAGCCTACTAGTTCTGGCCATAATGATCGCTGTGGCTGTAAAATATCTTAACCCTGTTGTCATCAAGATGAGACAACAGAGAAATCAACCACAAGGTAACCCCGACGTTTTATCAGAGGGAATCCCTGTAGAAGAACGAACTCCTGTGCTCCAACCCAGTTTGAGGCGAACTAGAAGCCTCGCTAAAACAAAATCAGTCCAAATCGTTTAAAAAATGGAACACGGACACTGTCAACATGGATCACTAAATCAATGTCAAATTTAAACAAAATGAGTAGCCCTGGTACACTATATACAAAAAGTATATAGAATTAAAAAAAATTAGATTAGTAATACTAAAGAAAAACTTTGTTAGAATTAATGCTACATAAACATAAATAGGAAAAATAAAGTAGCATACCGTACCTACTCCAACAGTAACAGGTAATCGGAAAAGAAAAATAATTTAAAATCAGGTACATAAAAAAGGCATTAAATTTAATTATTAAATAGTCGGTAAGCTAATAGCTTTAAAAGAAATTAGTTAAACATAAATAAATAAATAAATATGAAAATAAATAGAAATAAAAAAAAATAACACAAAATTATATTAAAACTAAATAATAAATAAATAACAAACTAAATTGTAGTAGAAATAAAAAAAAGATGAGGCAAACCAAACTAAAAATGGTTAAATAAACAAAAAAAAACAATGTATAAAAAGCATGCAGGACAGGCAGTAAGGCCGAAATAGGTTATGTACTACATAAATATACATACGTACATGAAAATAAAGTGACATTAGAATTAAAGATTTATAAAAATAGAGTAAGGTACTAAAAATAGATAAAATATTTCTTAAAAGTAGAAATAAAGAATAAATAAATAATTAGATTATAACCTACCAGGCTACCATTAGAAAAATAAATAAGCCGTAAATAGGTTAGAAAAAGAAAATTTTAAAAATTAGCATTAACAAGAACATGCTATAACAAAGATAAAGGCAAGAACCTTTCAAAATAAAAACAAAACAAAAACAAAGTGTAAAGCCTAGCCGAACCGACCCCGATCCGCCAAAATAGCAACCACAATAACTTCCCCTGAGAATTATTCCTCTTCAAAGAATAATTCTCTTTTTCTCAGGGGGAAGGATTGTTACATACGTAAATTATACATGCCTAAAAAAGCCTAAAACAAATACCTAATAATAAATAAATCAAATTTAAAAAATATTAAAATATTTCATCCATAAAATTTTCACATAAGCTAACCATGCCTAAAACATGGTTAGCTTATCTATTTAATCAGTGAAGAAAATTGCGTCAGCAATTTTCTTCACATTCCATAAATTAAAATAAAATTATTCCCATGCCAGTAGAAATATTTACTTTAAAAAAATAAAGCAAAAGACAAATCGTACCTTCAGTACGATTTGTCGTGAAAATTGCAATATGTATGTACGAATGTACATACATATCACAAAAAAGCTTTCGCGATAAGAAGAGCGCGCCGCGAAGATACATTGTATGTATACGCGCGCGGCATCGTGACGGTGGGTGATGTTTATAAAAGCATCAAATTTCAAGCCTCCGTCCAACGAAAAATATTCTGGACTTGTTTAATCAAGTCCAGAATAAATGAAAATTTTCTCAGGGTGAAAATGCAACTATGCATTTTCTACCCTGAACGAAGGCTCTTGATCGCGACAAAAGTGATCAAGAGCCGAGTTGGATTTTAGCACTTGGTTCGGCGCGGTCTAGGTTGTGGTGAAAAGAAAAAAAAAGTTTAAGTATCAAAAATATTATAAAGTAATAAGCGATTAAACGAAAACAGTAGAAATAGAAAAAGTGATAGTATCCGAATATTGTAAAACTACCAGAATTGTGGTAAAAAGAAAAAGAAAAAGTGTTAGTATCCGAATATTGTAAAACTACCAGAATTGTGGTAAAAAGTAAAAGGAAAAGGTTTAAGAGAAGAAGTTTTTAAAAAAAAACTTATTACAAATAAAGAATTAAAACAAAAAAAATTAAGTTGTGTTGTGAATCTACCTTTTTGTGAAACGAGTCTCCAATTGGATAGCAGTGCAAACAAGTTAAAAAGGTGAGCATTCGACAAAATATATATAACACTTTTTTTTATCGTACCTTCTCACTTTCGAGGAGCATTAAGATGAGGAAGTAATTATCCAAGGAGAGGGGTGGGGGCAGTGATGCTGATGCGTCCGGAAGGTACTAGCGGCTAAACACACGGATGGGGCTGAGCATTTTGATACGGCTTTGGAGGCTTATGGGGGCGATTGGGCCCAATATTACCCAAATTATAAAATTATATCATCCCTCTTGATGCTCCCTAGTGGAGGTGTGAGTTGTTCAGTTTGCAGTGGTCAGTCACCGTTTTATGCGAGGCATACGTTTTTGGAATTAGTTCCGCTTACATCTTCTAGTTCCAGGGAGAAGCCAGTAAGTTATTAAATTTCTATGTTGTTTCGGGCTGGGAGCCATTTTAGTTTTGGGTTTTTTTTAAAGGCTGCTTTGAGGTTTGCATTGTCACCATTGGCATACATAAGCATTCAGTTTTTTTTTTGGTTGGTAATTATTTTCAGATATTAATACATTCAGTCGGCTACTGCTTCTCTCCTGAGTACTGGCAGCCACTGAATTTCTGACAACTCAGATCCACCTGTGATCTCAACTTCACTCCCCTGCCAAGTTGATGGACGTTGTCCACCTTCTCTGATTTTTTTTCCTTCATAAAGGGGTGTGCGTCCTGATCATCCTAACAGGGGTCGACAGCCCTTCAGGCTCCGGTTCCACAATTTTGGTTCTCTACAAATGTTAGTATGGACTGACCGAAGTGCATAGATGAACAATATTCTGTGGCGAAGAGAAAGAGAGAGAGAGAGAGAGAGTTTTTTGTCCAGCAGGGGTGGAGAACAGTTTTTTTGTTGTTGTGTGGAGCGATCGGTTCTTCCGCTTTGATCCTTCATGCCGACACCCCCACTTATAAATAATGAAAAACGTCAATAGTATAAATAAATTGCTTGTGTAGAACACGCAGAACGTATAATCTCAAATCAGAGCAGTTTTGTTTAAATCGTATTGGTAAAAATTTTCGTTTCAATTTTCTTCGCCACTATTATAAAGGCATTGTTTTTTATATATATATATATATATATATATATATATTTGGCACAATTTTCTTTGGAATTATTGGTAACATTGGTATAAACGCATTTATATTTTTTTTATATACCTGGCACAATTTTCAGCCGGATTATCTTCGACATTAATAATAACGCATTTTGTTTTTTTTTTTTCTTACTTAATCATACCTGGCATAACTATCAGCTGAATTATCTTTGATAGTGATAACAGGATATTGTCTACTACGCTTATTTGACACAAGTTTCGTTTGAACTATTGTTGGGATTAGTATAGACATGCTCTTTTTTTATTAGTTTTATTTGGCGCAATTCCGTTTGAATTATCGCGACATTAGTATAGACGCATTTTTTTTATATGTTAGGTTTACTTGGCACAATTTCCAGCTGAATTATCTTCAGCATTAGCATAAACGCTTTGTTTTGTTTATATACATATTTGGCACAACTATCGGTTGGAGTACTTCTGATATCGGCATCCGAACATTGTTTATTGAGCTCATTCAGCACAATTTTTGCCTGAACGGGAGAATTTCCTTTTGATATTAACACCAGAGCATTTCTTCGCGTTTTTTTTTGTCGTTGAGTTTCATACTAAGATGGACTTCTCCTTTTATCGCCAGACGAGCTTGAGGTTGAGCTCGTTGTGCGCAAGCTTAGATCTGATGACGCTAACGCTCGTCGCAAGCTCATGGAAGTGTACGAGGCCGAGAAATCAGAATCCGGCAGAATACCCTTTAGGTCTCACGCTCATAAGAAGCCACCGCGTGAACTTGACTATATCATCAGTCGAGCGGACGCTCTAAACCGTGATTTGAGTTCGGATCCCATCCGAACCAACGAAGATCGTACGCGTTATATCAGTCAGGTGCCCCACGTACTCCATAGAGCCCGGCAGCTGTATAATACGGCTGCCTCTGTCCAGGCTGATGCGCAGCCTTATGTTCAGTCCTTGGAGGATATCTTGTGTCGTGTCGAATCTAGTCCCTCTCCCCAGCTTACCTCAATATCTGCTGCTGGGGGCTTAACGCTCCCAATGCGTGTGAGTAGCACAGACAGTAGAGAGTCAAATACGCTGATAGGTGCTAAGTCAAAAACGATTGTGACAACGGAAGGCACTGCGTTGGGCTCACCAGGACCTAGCTTGGGGAACTGCCACGCCAATCTTGCTGAATCGTAACAATATTCGAAGAGCAGAGGGCCCAAGCAGCTTTCACTGACATGCCATGCGCGTCTGCTGACCCACCTTCGGGAAGGTCGCGTATTCCGTCGATCAACGATCAGTTGGAAATTTTGAATTGGGGTTAAGTCACTGGAGTACCTCCGTTTCCGAGACATAATAATACTGAGTCTCGTGTCCCACCTGTACCTGGTTCTCTCTTTTCTCCGATTAACATTCCGACTCATCCCCGACACCCAGCAGCGAGAGATCGTAACAGTGTATCCCACAGTCCTGTCTTCCAATGAAAGTTTAATTTTGATGGCACATCCGGTTTGGATGTGACAGAGTTCATTTTTCGGGTAGAATCTCTGGCAATACTAGAACAAGTATCCGCCTGCGAATTGTGTGCTGGCTTTCATACTCTCGCTACCGGGAAAGCTGCCAACTGGTATTGGTTATACTTGTGAAATCAGCGTACGCACTCGTGGCAAGAGTTACGTTCAGCTCTCCTACGCGAATTCCGCAGCCAGGAAACTGACTACGAAATTCGTAAGCTAGTTGAGTCAAGGAGTCAAGGAGCTAAAGAGTCATTCAGTGACTTTCGATTAGCGGTTCATGCGTTAGTATCCAAAATAGGCGCCTCACAGGAGGCGCTGCTTCTCTATCAGACTGGCAACGTGCTAGATTTGAGGGATTTGAGGGATGCAATCGATTTGAAAAATTATGGTTCGATATAGGCTCTTCGCGGGCGGTCGTTTTTGAATCACACTTTGTCTAGTCAAATAGACGCCATTGAAGTTCCACCGCGAGGTGTTCAAAATAATGCTCCGAGAGACATCCACGACCCGCTAGAGCTCGAGTGACATGTTGGAAATGTTCGACTGAAGGTCACGTCTAAATCAACTGTCCACTATGTCCACAGAGGGTCTTCTGCTAAGGATGTGGTGCAGTGGGGGTAATTAAAACGCAATGTAGAGCTTACTTGTCGGGAAACCGAGGCAGAGGTCAAAATTTTGTAGGTGGTCAGCGCCGTTTGTCTCCAAGCCAAACCTTCAGGCGCGCGACAGAAGAAGCGGCTACCAAACCGACCACGACCGCTACCGTTAACTCCACAGCATGGGGCTGTCAGCGTTGTTGCAGCGCTCCCAAAACTCAAAACTCGTACACCCAGATTGGATTTTAAACCGGCTAACAGTCTTAAAGTAAACATGTCTAGCTCTTCCACTCAGACAGAGAATTTCAGCACGCAAGACAAAAGAAACGAGGCTTATTGGACAGCGGTGCAAATGTGAGCGTGCTCGGGGCTGGAGTGGAGAGTTTCCTGGGAAAGATGGAGATCCCGTTACACTTGATGTCATCATCAATTTCGACCGCTGATGGGCGGCATAAAAGGGTCCTGGGCCACATACGAGTCCTCGTAAAGTATGGTGAAAAGACGCGTATAATGAGACTGCACATAGTTCCCTCTCTTCTGCAACGCCTGTACCTGGGGATCGATTTTTGGAAGCCCTTTGGTTTGAGACCTGTGATGGTAAGTGAGCTTCATTCTTTTCCTCACCTTCTTGCTCGCAACAGCACGACCTTTTAGAATGCGATTCGCAACGTTTGCAGGAGGTGATCACCTCTTTTCCGTCATTCAGCCAGCAAGGCTTGGGTCTCACCACCTTGGTAGAGCATGAGACAGACATCGGTCTGGCGAAACCCATTAAACAGCGCTTCTACTCAGTGTCTCCGGCAGTGCAGAAATATTTATATGATGAGCTCGATCGAATGCTGTCGCTATGGGTCATTGAGGAGAGCCAAGGTTAATGTCGTCACCAGTGACTTTAGTTAAGAAGGCTAACGGTAAAGTGCGCCTCTATCTGGACGCCCGAAAATTAAACTCCGTAACAGTCCCAGATGCCTTTCCGCTTCCTCTTATAGATGGACTCCTCAGTAGACTCCAGGAGACATAGTTTATTTCTGCCATAGACCTGAATGATGCGTTCTGGCAAATCCCTATCGCTGTGGGTTCAAGAGACAAAACGGCTTTCGCAGTGCCGGGAAGACCCCTATACCAGTTCAAGGTGATTCCGTCTGGACTTTGCAACGCTCCGCAAACAATGTGCAAGCTGATGTGCAAAGTCATCCCTCACCAACTACATGACCGAGTGTCTGTGTACCTTGAGGACTTACTCATTACTTCCTCCACGTTCGACGAACACCTAAGGCTTCTGGCGAAAGTCGCGTCGTTTCTTCGCGCGGCCGGCCTGAAGATAAACGTGGAGAAAAGCAAGTTTTGTATGAGAGAGGTTAGATATCTTAGCTTTGTAGTTGGGGATGGGTGCTTGCGAGCTGATCCCGAAAAGGTCACTGCTATTCAGGGCTTTCCAAGGCCAACATCTGTCAAGAAAAGACGTAGCTTCCTCGGAGTATACGGCTGGTATAGGAAGTTCATTCCACATTTCGCTACCATCGCTAGTCCTCTGACGGATCTTCTAAACAAAAACATCAAGGTTGAGTGGAACGAGCAAGCTGAACTGGCATTGCAACAGCTAAAACAGTGTCTGATGACCGCACCAGTGCTCGCGAATCCTGACTTCTCCAAGCTTTTTTTCATTCAGTGCGACGCTAGCACTACAAGAGTTGGAAGCGTCTTGTTTCAGCGTTCTGCGGATGGGGATGAGCATCCCATCGCTTACATGTCACAGAACTGCACGCCGCTCAACGCAACTACAGCATAACCGAGTTAGAGTGTCTGGCCACCGTAATGAGTATAAAAAGGTTCAAGCCGTATGTGGAAGGACTGGAGTTTACGGTCATTACTGACCATGCTAGCCTCAAATGGCTCATGCACCAACGGGATCTATGTGGCAGGCTGCCTCGTTGGAGCCTCAAACTCCAGGCCTTCAAATTTCACATTGAATACCGTAAAGGTAAGGACAATGTGGTGTCTGATTCTCTCTCCAGGTCATTTGCTGATGGGGCAGAACAACAACACACAGGCATGCTAGTTTACCCTGCGCAAGTCAGTTCGGTTGATTTGAAGTCACCCTGATTCCATGAGAAAACGTATGTGGAGAGAATCCTGCGAATCACTTCTAATCCAAGCGGTTTTGGGAACTTACGAATTAGCGGTGGCAAGGTCTATATCTCATTTTCGTTCCCAAATAACAACGGCTCAGGGGAGCGGGTTCAGTGGAAGGGATGGGTTCCTGATAGTCTCACCGGTGATTTGATTAAATCCGAGCATAGTCCTCCTATGGCAGCACGCGCATTTTGGTTTAGCAAAAACCTTAGAGAAATTACGTCGTCAGTATTACTGGCCGAGCATGGCTTCAGAAGTACGACAGTTCATAAACGCCTGCGAAACGTGTAAACTGATCAAGCCGACCAATGCGTCTTCAAGACCTCCTCTTGGTACGATACGCTCTACAGATCTGCCCTGGCGACATATCTTCTGTGATTTTCTCTTATCCACGCAGTCGAAGTGGTAATAGGTACATCTTCATCTTACTAGACCACTTATCTAAGCTCGTGATGTTAGAAGCAATGCCAAAGTCCACAGCCTCGCGGGTCGTGAAATTCCTAGAGAAAAATGTCTTCTTAATGTTTGGGGTTCCGGAAAAGGTACATTCAGACAATGGTAGTCATTTCATCGCAAAAATATTCGCTCAACTGTTAGATCGTTACGGGGTGAAACACATCTTCACACCAGCTTACTCTCCTCAGTAAAACGCATCAGAGCGTGTTAATCATCTGCGCCTATGTCGGTAGAGAGCATCGAAATTGGGACGAACATCTGAGTGAGATCGGCTTTGCCATCCGCAACGTCGTGCATGAGTCATCTAAGTGCTCACCATATTTCCTGCTCTTCGGTCGGCACCCAGTAACATGCGGTGGGTCATACCAGCTACTTCGAGAGTTAAACGCAGACTCCGACGGGGCCGTCGAGTGTGTACGGGTCAACCAAACACTTCGGCTTTTGCGCGACGAAGTAAAGTTCCATCTTACGGATGCGTGTCGAAAGTACGCGGCTGGCTACAACTTGCGATCTCGAGAAAGAGCCTTTGTACCTGGACAGACTGTGTACGCCCGAAACTTTGTAAAAAGTAGCGCAGTCTCTGAATCGAAGTTTTCCATGCTCAGGATATAAAGTCTTGATCAAAGTTGCTCAGATCTCGGTAGCCCTAAGAAGACATCCGGCTAGCTTCACTTGTGAACTACAGGTTATCGCAAAACCTCCTACTACTTCCTCAGTGCTGGCTGATAAAACTCTTTCATTGTGCTACTAACCCCTTCTGGGTTAGCCTTCATCTGAATGATTTTACTTTCCTGTCCTTTTGTCAACTTTCTTCCAAATAAAAGGTGTCCCCACGTCAGCGAGTGCGGATGTAGTCTCAGCGAATTTTTTTTCTATATAGTACATTATTTCTAAACCATCAAGTTTAGATGGTCTCAGTCTTTGTTGCTAACCCCGCCTGGGTTAACCTTCACTTGAAGGATTTCATTTTCCTGTCTTATCTTCAATTTTCTTCCAATAAAAGGATGTCCCGGCGTCAGCGAGTACGGAGGAAGTCTGTGGAGTGCAGTTTTTATTGTGTATTATCTCTAAACAATCAAGTATAGATGTTCTCAGCCATTGTCACTAATACCTTCTGGGTTAGCCTTCATCTGAAGGATTTTACTTTCCTGTCCCTTCTTCAATTTTCCTCGTAGTAGAAGGGTGTCCGAGCGTCAGTACGTGTGCGTGAGGTCTCGGTAAAGTCTTTTTTATTTAGTACAATACCCCTAAACCAACAGGTTTAGATAGTCTGAAATTTTGTCACTAATCCCTTCTGGGTTAGCCTTCATCGGAAGGGTTTTACTTTCCTGTTTCTTCTTCTCTTTTCCTCCTATAAAAGAATGTCAGCAAGTGCGGATGGAGTCTCAGCGAGTTTTTATACAATATACCATCTCTAAACTATCGAGTTTAGAATGTTTTTAGTCTTTGTTACTAACCCCTTCTGGGTTAGCCTTCACCTGAAGGACTTTACTTTCCTGTCCTTTCTTCAATTTCCTTAGACCTTGAACATGCTTGCTGCATCCCGCGGGATTTCCGTCGTCCTGAGTGAGTTGATAGATGAATTCTATCTGTTACGAGGCGATTTCCTCTCTTGGGACTGAGGGATTTCCGGGATGTTGCGACGGGATTCAGCAGAACACAGAACGCTAAGTAGCGGCGTTTCAGCAACGAAGTCATAGTCTCGGGCCGAACATTCCCGCACCTAATAACCCGATCGCTGCACCTCTTCCTGGCCAGCTCATTGGGCAGGGCGAGTTGATAGACGACGTCTATCTATAGATCAGTTCTCCCTCGTCGAAGACGAACTGGGAACAAGGCCACAGATGGGACCTGATTTCTCAATAACCCAGGGTATAGTGTCTGCCCGGCTTGAGACTCCGGTGGGTCGTCCCCTCGTTGGCCGCGTTGTGGGTGAATCTATTCCCTTTTAGTGCATATCCTGACCTATGTCTCGTGTCAAAGCCCGGCTTGAGACTCTTATCTCCGTGGGTCGTCCCCACGCTGTAGCGTATTCCCCTTGCGCTACCCTTTTTCTTCCTCCCTTCGTTTTTTTTTCTCTTTTGGCTTCTCTACCAGTAGAGAAACCCGCATAATTCTCCCAGGGTACCTGAAAAGGGGTGAAAAATACAGTCCCTATTTTCGAGAAGTAGCCGTATGCTACTTCTCCATACAAAAGAACCTAGAAAGAGAAAAAAATAATAAAGCATTTTAAAAAAGAAGGAAAAAAAATCCCAATTCGCGCAGAACGGGCGCAAATTGAAATCTTTCTTACAAAACCAAAGAAGACGCCAAAATTCAATTCCTAAAAAGAAAATGCTTTTTTTTTCTTTATTTCGAACGCAAAATTTCAACTTGCGCAGAGCGCGCACAAATTAAAATCTTTCACGCATAAAACACCAGATAACAAGAACAACAAAAAATATTGAGAACGCTAGTCAGCTAAAATTCCACAAAAACAAACGGCAACTCGCCTAGCAGTAAAACATTACGCGACACCACCATGCTATACATTAGAGCACGAGCATAGCCGAATAAACATAATCTTCATACCCAATTTCCTCACCTTGCAATTCAGTGCATACGTAATAAAATAGTTCCCAGGCATTCCAGTAAGAAGACACCTAGCTTCCCGTCCCGCAGACGGCATGTTTTGTGTAAAAGCATTTTTAAGGCAAAATTATAAAGATAGAGTACAATAAGTACACTTTAGACTTTCAGTCTTTTATATTCGGTCGAGATAGTTACAATAAATTTATTTTAAACTCGAAGTTGTTGTTTTTTTTATTAAATATAAAGTTCAAATATTTAACTGGCGCAGTCGGTACGATAGTTATTCGATAAGCTATAAATTAGTTCACCTTTTTTCGTGTAAATTAGATATCGACGGTTCATCGGTAAATAGTTTGCAATATCGACAGCATATCGGTAGTAGTGGAAAAAGAGTGCAATTAATTACCAATACAGGAAAATTCTGAAAACCCTCTAACGGCGGATTATCGTTGAATCAGAAATCTCCTGGTGTCTTTTTACCCTTTAATTGGGAACTTGAAAAACTTCCATCGAGGAAAAAATCAGTTGCAATCATATCAAGAACTTGATCATTTCGAATAGTACGACGGATCATCGAATAGGAAGAATGAAACAATTTTTGATATTTGTGCTGTAAGTCAAGCTCAATTGCTTTTTTCCTTTCATTAAAAGTAGTATAAATAGTTAAACATTTTTTTTCTAGTTTTTAAATATAATAAATAAAATAAAAATTTTTAATTTACTCCATATATATATATATATATATATATATATATATATATATATATATATATATATATATATATATATTTATAGTATATAAGATAATTAATAAATAAATCAATTCATCATTAAACAAATGCATATTCTACAGTTTCGTAATTGAACAAAAAAAAATCAAAAAAAATCAATGAAAAGTATTTTTAATTTAAAGAATAAAAGTGAAAAGTGTAAACTAAAAACGGAAAAACTTTGTGATTAATTACCTATAACTTGTGAAAGAAATTCTTCTGAAAGTGAAAGTGAAAGTGATTTATTCCACGAAAATTTGTTAAATCTTTCTATATTATTTGACCCAATTAAAACCTCGAATTCTAAAGAGTTTCTAATTAGTGAAAATCTTAGGGAAATAGAAATGGCAAAGAATAATGCACAATTGGCTCAAGCTGCTCAGACAGCCCAAGCTGCCCAAATAGCTCAAGCGGCTCAAATAGTTCAAGCTGCTCAGACAGCCCAAGCTGCTCAAACAGCCCAAATGATAACTAATGTCTTTAATAGTTTAAAAGTTCCGGATGCAATTAAAGATCTGCCGAAATTTAATGGCAATCTTAGACTTTTGTACGATTTTCTCAAAAACGCAGAGGAAATTTTGTCCTTAGTTACATGTATCGATGGTACTACATATGCTGCAATTCTATTACGTGCTATCAGAAACAAAATAAAGGGACCAGCTAATGAAGTGCTGAACATGTACGGAACACCTCTCGTATGGCCTGATATCAAGAATAATTTAATTCTTCATTACTCTGATAAGCGTAATGAAACATCTCTCATTAAAGATCTGCAGTACTAACGACAAGGTAATAAAGCAGTCGAATAATTCTATAGTGAAATTACTGAAGTTTTATCCACTGTTAATAACCATCTTCAAATTCATGAAAGTGATGCAAGCGTTATCAGGGCTAAAAGAGATCTTTACTCCGAAATGTGTCTGAATGTTTACCTTACAGGATTGACAGAACCTTTAGGCTGTACAATAAGGGCAATGAAGCCTAGTAATTTAACCGAAGCTTTTTCATATTGCCTCAAAGTGCAGAATATATTCTACATAAAATCAAATAACCAAATTATAAACAGACCAACGACAAATCATCGAACAACAAGACCTACCTTTATTCCTCAACAATCAGCAAGACCCTATTACAACACACAGTACCCTACATTCAACAGACCAATAAATACTCAATTTAACCAACAAACTAAACCCTTCTACTCACATCAGTAACCCTTTCAACCCCAAACACCAAGATTGTTTTCACCGGTTAATCAACAAACTACACCCTTTTTACTACATTAACAATCTTTTACCCCGACAACCAAATTTACCTCCAGTAGAACCTATGGACACCAGTTCAGGAAATACGAGACGAGCTCCAACCACACAAACACACAGGACTCCCCAACAATTCAGACCACCCTTAAATAATTTCTTTAGGCCAGCAGGACAAGCCAATTTCGCCAGTAAAGAGCTGCACAATATCTCCGAACAGAACCCTCGTACTACAAATAATAATAGTTATTACGAAAATGGTAATAGATCTCGTGATTTTCAAATAGAGTCCTCAAATTACGAACCCCAATTAGATCAATATTACGATAATTCTGATTCTGATCAGTCATTTGAAATAGATGATGCAAATTTTCCTGTAGAAGCCTCACAGCACAAATCGGCTACTTAGATGTAAACAAGCACGGTTTCGTTCTTCCTTACGTAAATATTTCTTCACCTTTTGGCAGACCATTAAAATTTCTAATCGATACCGGAGCATCTTCATCCTTTATCAACCCTGAATTTGTTCACCGCAATGACTTAACTATTATTCCACCGACCTTCATAACAACCATTCTGAATACACACGAAATCAATAAAGAAATAATATTGCCAAATTTTATTGAATTTAATCATCCTGGAGAAACCAGATTTCTAGTGTTTAAATTTCATGGCTATTTCGACGGACTAATAGGTCTTGATGCGCTAACATCATTAAGTGCCAAAGTGGATTTACAGAACAAAACCCTTATTACGAAAAACTCATTGATGCCTCTTCAATTTAAGCCTAATTTCATGTCAAGCCAATATTCGATTCCTCCGAACTCAAAACAGATTATTAAACTCCCGGTAGATGTACAACATGGAGACATTCTTATACGAGCAACAAAGCTGCAACCAAATCTATTATTACCAGAAGGTATTTACAACGCAAGAAATTGATACAGTACAGTAGAAGTAATAAACAATTCCGAATCTGAGGAAAGTCTTTTCTTAGAACAACCCCTCAAGGTCCACCAATACAATAATAAAGAATATTGTGAAGTAAATAACTTCAATGTCCAATATTCTGGTACAAATCAGTTTGATTCTATTAGACGACCAGATATTACAAGCCTCCTTCGTGTTTCTCACCTCAACGAAGAAGAAAG
The DNA here is from genome assembly GCA_963930735.1 of Dioctria linearis. Lineage (NCBI taxonomy): Eukaryota > Metazoa > Arthropoda > Insecta > Diptera > Asilidae > Dioctria > Dioctria linearis. Next base: position 76,491,391 of record OZ005744.1, on the reverse strand, counting down.
GAAATTAATTTTCAAAATATGTAAAGAATATGATGACATATTTTTCAAAAAAAGGCCAAGACCTTTCGTTTTCGAACAAAATAAAGCATCGGATAAGAACCACCGATGACGTACCGATTTATACGAAATCATACAGGTATCCATTCGTTAACAAAAATGAATTCAGTATCAAATTAAAGGCACGCTACAACAAGGCATCATAAGGCCAAGCTATTCTCCGTGGAACTCTCCTATATGAATAGTCCCCAAAAAAAAAAGGGACGCCAACGGAAAAGAGAAATGGCACCTTGTAATTGACTGCCGCAATCTAAATGAGAAAACTATCTCTTACAGATACCCTTTATCCAATATCAACGAAATTCTAGACAAACTCGGTAAATGTATGTATTTCTCAACGCTTGATTTAGCAAGCGGTTTCCATCAAATTGAAATTCACCCTGAAGATACGAAAAAGACGCTTTTACAGTTAAAGGCGGAGACTACGAATATGTCAGAATGCCCTTCGGGTTGAAAAATGCCCCCTCTGCTTTCCAACGCGTTATGGACAACGTACTCCAGAATATCCAAGGAAAAATCTGCTTAGTTTGTTTAGACGATATAATTGTCTTTTCGATTTCTCTACAAGAACACGCTGAAAACCTTAGAAAAGTTTTCAACAAATTGCGTGAAGCTAACTTCAAAGTCCAACTGCACAAATCCGATTTTCTTCACAAAGGAATCGCATTTTTGGGCCATGTCGTTACAAATTATGGTATCAAACCAAATACTGATAAAGTAAAAGCAGTTCGTGAGTTTCCCATAGCGAAAACACAGAGGGAATTTAAATCCTTTCTGGGATTGTTAGGCTATTACCGCAAGTTCATCAAGGACTTTGCAAAACTGATAAAATCCTTAATGTTTGAAAAAAGGCAGAACCATTGAGCTAAATGAAAAATATCAAAAAGCTTTCAACGCATGTAAGGATATACTTATAAACGATCCTGTATTGCAGTACCCAGATTTTTCAAAGCCATTTATCTTAACCACAGACGCGAGTAATTTTGCCATCGGAGCTGTCTTATCCCAAGGTGTAATTGGTAGTGATAAGCCAATATGTTACGCAAGTAGAACTCTAACAGAATCCGAAATAAATTATTCGACTATCGAGAAGGAACTTCTGGCGATAGTTTGGGCAACAAAATACTTCCGCCCATATTTTTTTGGCCAAAAATTCAAGATAGTCACCGACCATAAGCCTCTGTTGTGGTTAATGCGTCTAAAAGATCCCAATTCGAAATTAGTCAGATGGCGACTAAAACTGGAAGAGTGCGATTTACGAGATAGTATACAAGAAAGGTACTATGAACTCCAATGCTGACGCCTTAAGTCGCATCACAATAACAGACAAAGGAAACCCTCATAAGACAGAAATCAATACAAATGAAACAACTCACGATAGTATGAGCAATGTAAAGCAAAATTCAGATAATTCAACTATCCATTCCGCTAGTGAAAACTTAGATGACTAATATAACTGAAGCTATCACACTCGCAAGACTTAATATCATATCAAAATTAATTCTAAATCCGGCTGAAATAAAAGAAATCTATAATTTCTTCCAAAGTCAATCAGTTGCAATTAAGACAGATGAACAAATTTACGAATTCCTTGGCCTACAGGCATACTATAATAACTCAAATGTAATTTTTAATATTCAAATTCTCATAATCTCTAATGAGACTTATTCCTTTTTCCATTTAATACCACTTCCAACTAATACGACATTTACAATTATAACAAAATCCTGTATTGCTCTAAATGAGCTTGATATTCAATACTTCCACGAAGCATGTCCGTTTATAGAAGGAAGATACTATTGTAAGGGAACTACGAGCACACCAAAGGTTAATGAAGCTACATGCATAACCAACATTATTGAAAATGAACCAGCCAATTGTAACCCACAACAAGGACCCAACATTACTTCAATATATCAACCGAAACCGGATTTCATACTCCTCATTGATATTCCCAATACAACTCTCAAATCGACATGTGAAATTACTCAGAAACAAATCAATGGAACAGCCCTTATTCATTTCGTATGACAGTAAACCAGCCAACACTTATTGGGACGATATCCTTATATACTCACCTATGTTTAACGAGATTAACGCATCCGCAACTACTAACGGTTTAAATCTGGTAAAACTGGAAGCTTACCATTTCGAAAAGAGATAAGCCATAGAACTCCTAGAAACAAAATCAACATACAAGGACAATATATCATATGGACTTATAGCTTTTCTCTGCATTACTACAACATTATGCGTAATCATACAACTGAAAAATTGCGTAAAATACAATACAACATATGAGCCAAACACTACTTACCATCAAGATGAAAGCACAAGGGCTGCATCATTCGCTCCTGAAACTTCAAGGATTCAGTTTCTCTGGCCGTCGCTCCATTCTATGGCGGAGGAGTTACGAGCTTAGCCGAATCTAGATAATCTTCATACCCAAATTCCTCACCTTGGAATTCAGTGCATACATAATACAATTGTTCCCAGGCATTGCAGTAAGAAGACACCTAGCTTCCCGTGCCGCAGACGTCATGTTTTGTATAATAAGAATTTTTAAGGCAAAATTATAAAGATAGAGTACAATAAGTACACTTTAGATTTTCAGTCTTTTATATTCGGTCGAGATAGTTACAATAAATTTATTTTAAACTCGAAGTTGTTGTTTTTTGTATTAAATATAAAGTTCAAATATTTAACTCCCGCCCGAAATTCTCAGAAAAATGTTGCTACACTGTAGATATTCTGTGGCAACGATTTCTGCATGAATAATACAAACACAACCGCTCATATAGCCAGCAGTACGGTCGCCAGTAAAAATTTCGGATTCCGAACGACGACGAACTGCTCGTCTGTCGGTTGGGTGTCGTAGCGGCTGTGATGTTACGTACCTTTGTGGGGATGGCGGGTATTGTATCAAAAACACTTTTGTTTGTTTTTCTTTTTAAATGAATTTTTTTTTTATTCGTTTACACGCAATTTGATTTTAATTCTTTTTCAACAAATTTTTTTTTATTCGTTTTACACTCAATTTGATTTTAATTCTTTTTCAACAAATTTTTTTTTTATTCGTTTTACACTCAATTTGATTATAATTCTTTTTCACTCAACCGAGAGACCGTGCCGAAAGTCCTAAGTCCTTTTTGTTTTCCTTTTTTCTTGTAAAAAACTCGACCGCCAACCCGCCGTTTTCCAAAGTCAAAACAACCAACTCGCTCGTAAATGATTTTTTTAATTCAACTCGCTAGTAATCGCTTTTCTGATTCGACTGTCGAACCGCCGCGTATAATATTTAAAATCCAACTCTCTAACTTGATCACATTTTTTTGTCATCAAGCTTCGTTGTTCAGAGTAGAAAATGCTTAATTGCATTTTCTACCCTGAGAAAATTATTAAAAACTATTTTGTTCTGGACTTGTTTCAACAAGTCCAGAATATTTTTCATCGGATGGTCGCCTAAAAATGTAATTTGACGCTTTTGTCAACACCAGCCACCGTCCTGTCGTTCTGAAATCGCGCCGCGCATATACATACAATGTATTTCGGCGGCGCGCATTTCTCACGACGAAAGCTTTTTGTGCAATATATATGTACGTATGTCCCTACATATTGTATTTTTCTTGACAAATCTTACTGGAGGTAAGATTTGTCTTTTGGTTTTTTTTTTATATTTAAAATATTTCCATGGCAAATCCTGCTGAAGGCAAAACTTGCCATGGGAATAATATGGTTAAATTTTGTGGCATGTGAAGAAAATTGCTGATGCAATTTTTCTTCACTTTTTTAAAAGATAAGCTAACCATGTTTTAAGCATGGTTAGCTTATTGAGAATTTTGTACTAAGTTTTATGCTTTAGGATAGGTATATGTATAAGTGTATATGTCTTTTCACATATACAACATGCCTTCCCCCCTTGAATATGAGAGCTATTCTTTGAAGAGGAATAGCTCTCGGGGATAACTTTGTATCAAGATTTGTGCCGATCTTGCATTTTCCAGGTGCCCTTTTCTTATCTGGGCCAACTCGCTTATCCGGTGTGTATTGTGGCTCATTCGAGTTTAGTTTGAGTTAGAATAGACACCATGATGCTGGTTGCGGAGATCGTAGACGCTGACCATGTGTTCCGGAGTCCCGCCAAGCTTTCCACCGTCGTATATGGGATATACGTTCTGCACGTTATGCCTGGGTGGCGGGGCCCCATCCGGCTCATCTTGAGGAGGACCCGTAGGCGCTCCATTACCATCTGGGGTGCCGAGGCCACCGCGGGTTATTATTACCAGGTTCGCCTGCAACTCTATCCCCATCAGGGCCAAACTTGGACGGTTTGTGGTAAGTTTTCGTTTTGTTGTTGCTGTAACGAAACAGATTTCTTTGGCTTACCCAGTTTTTTGTGTTGTTTTTTTTTTGTAGGTGGAGCTGTTGTTATCAGCGGGGTGCATGGATTTTGCGCCTGCTGCTACCCTGTCTTCTCTCCACCGCTGACAGCCCTTCTCCGGGAGCTAATGGCTACTCCGCCCGCCCCCCGGCGCTGCTGACCTTATCGGTGCGTAGGTAGAGGCCAGGACCGAGAACTAACTCCAGAGGAGTCAATCCCAGCCTATATAGCTTATATCTTTTTTGTATCTATCCTATTTCTCTTCTTTTTCCATTTTATTAATAAAAGTTTTTTTTCTACTATTGCACATTTGGGGTTCATTTTTTTTTTTTTTTTTTTATGTATACTCCCGTTTCCTTTGCAGGTATTGATTGGTGGGGGCCCGTATATCTTTGTCTAATTTTAGGTTTACTACGGCTGGTCTATCTATCTTCATGTGTAATAACAAGCTTTTGCGCTGTGTTAAAGGGACGTTGGGTGGGACCCCGCCGGGAGCCAGTGTGTGGCGATCGGCTTGGTTCACGAAATTATTTTGGTTTACTATTGTTTTTTTTTTTTTTGATTTTACCCTATTTACGACTACTTGTTTTTAGTCTATTTTATTGGCTAGGTTAGATTAATGCTATCTTTATATTTATTTATTATTATTATAGGCTTTTTAGGTACACAACAATCTTTCCTCCTGAGAAAAAGAGAATTATTCTTTGAAGAGGAATAATTCTCAGGGGAAGTTGTCGTTGTTCTAATTTGTATTATTTTATTCCCCCTTTTTTTTTGTTATATGCTAATTACTTTTGATTAGTTTAGTTTTCCGAATTTGTTTTGCTTTTAGGTCTGGTTAGGTTGGTACTAATTTGGTTCAGTCGGTCTCGGTTGAGGTTTACAACATTTTTTTTTTTTTTTTTTTTTTTACCTATATATGATAATAATATAATTTCATTTTTTACATTATTTTTTGTGTCTACTATATCTATCATACTAGTATATATATAAATTTCTAATTTAAAATTCTATTTGTGGGTAGTAGCCTGGTAAAGCTTTTGCTTGCTTGTCTGTTCCTTATTCCCTAGATTTCTAACTGGTTAAACTTGCTTCTGCTGTTATTTCGCAGAGTTGGGCACGCTCTTTTCCTTTGATTTTATTTAGTTGTTATTTTCTTCAAATGTATCCTTTTCTTTAGTTTTGTTATTTTATCTTTTCTAGTTTTAATTTCAGTTCAGTTAGAACATAGTTTTGTGCCCCTCTTTTTTTTTTTTTTTTTATTTCTATATATTTTCATATTTATGTCCACTTTTGAGGTGGTTTTTCTTTAATTTTACTACTTTATCCAGTTAGATTTAAATATAATGTATTTTGATTTTATTTATAGGTATTTATTTATTCTAACTTGTATTTTGTTATGTAATTTTAGTACATTTGTGTGCATATACCTTTTATTATTTGCACTATAACTAATTATACTATATACTATATGCGTATATTGCTGTGTTTTTTTTGTGTTAAATCGTTACATATACATAGGTTGTTATATACATCCATAGATTTTTCTTTGAATGCTTTACCAGGTCTACCTTTCCTATAAATTCTACTTTGATTAAGTGGCTCATGTTGACAGTATCAGTGCTCCATTTTTTTTTTTTTTTTTTTTTTTTTTTTAACGATTTGGACTGATTTTGTTTTGGAGAGGCTTCTGGCTCGCCTTAAACTGGGTTGGGGAGCAGCAGTTCGCTCTTCTAAAGGAATTCCCTCTGATGAAATTTCGGGGTTACCTTGTGGTTGATTTCTCTGTTGTCTCATCTTGATGACAACAGGGTTAAGATATTTTACTGCCACAGCGATCATTATGGCCAGAACTAGTAGGCTCGTAAATGATAGAGAAGTTGTGGACAGGATATGGGAGTTTTTACTTGATATCTTTTCTTGGTATTTTATAATTTTGTTTTGGATTTCTTCCAGCGAATGGGTGTCGGTATAAATTGATTTATGGATATTGTCTCCCGTTAAGATTTCGATTTTCCCCAGACTGTGGTTTTGAGTTCCTTGTAAAATTTCAGTCAGGTTTACGTTGAGTAGAGAGTGGTTGAGCTCAGGAAACTGATTCGGCTGGATAATTTTTAGTGGAAATTTACTCTGACCTTCGTATTTAAGCACTTTGTCACCTATTTGAACTTGACATGTTTGCGTTATCTCTAATATCCCTTGTCCTTCCAGTTTCGAGATTACAAAGTGATCTGGACATGTGATGTGTAGCACCGTGGAGGTGATAAAAGAAAATAGCCACGTATTGGGCTTACTTAATTTGATCAGCATGTCTTTTTGTGGGATTTGTACTCTGGTCTTGCATTTGGGCACTTCACTTAGAGGGTTGTATAGCAATTTAATGGCACATTCGTTGGACGTTGCCGCTTTGATTATAGGCGTGTTCAGCCGGCCTACATACGTGTTTTCTTCCAAATTACTTGTTATTTTTTTGAAATTTTTCATGTCATCGCCTCTTAATAAGAGAAATTCCTGAGTTTTTTCGCTATTGGCTATGTATGAATAACCAGGGTCTGGAATTTATGAGTAATTTGCTGACTTGGATACAGGATAGCATTGAATCTGTTGTAGCCTCATTTTTGGCAGATTGAAAATTGGGAGAGTAATTCTCACCACCAATTTATTCTGCGTAAGGAGCGACTGAGCTCCTGCTGTCTGATATAGGACAGATAGACAATTTTGGTCATTTGGGCAATTCGAGGCGGTCTTGCGGTATATCTCCAACAGATTTTTGGGAGACATTAGGAGTGGATGAATATGATTGGTTTTACTAGCCATTATTATATCCAGGAAGGCTTGTTGTCGATATTCAACTTCGATGATTTGGAGCAATAAGCTTGATATAATCTCTTGTCTCAGTTGCCTCCTAGTTAAATCATCGGCCACATGGTGGAGATCGTTTATCTGGTGGGCTATTTTTTGTTGTCTGTCTATTAACATTGCCAGCGGTTTTTGAATCTTTTCCAAGGTAGTTTTTACAACACTGATTTGTTGTTTCTCTAGCTCTGCTAGGGCTTGTGTATTCGATTCAAGTTCTTCTAACCTGCTGTAAATTTCTTTTTCGTTGTTGCTGTCCATAGTTCCAAACAAATAGTGCATGGCATTGCCTATTCCATCAAATAGCGATCTGGCCTTGCGTTTTCCTGGTACTAGTTCCCTAATAGTTTCCGTGCGCTTTCGTACGCTGTCTATAATAGCGTGTATGTGTAGTTGCTGCACGTTACAGAGGTCTTCTGGGTTTGTTATATTTATGCAGAGTTTATGCACTAAGAGCTCTGCATATTCTGCTAGCTTTATCTGTGCATCTAGTTCATCCAAGTCTATCTCGGTGAGGACATTCCAGGTGTCATGATATACCATCAGATTTCCTAGGTCCTCGAAAAATATACCCGAGCCATTTAGCTGGGTTATTACATAAGGTTTGTCAGCGGTTGCTCCAGTTGTGTACTGGATGAAGAGGACAACTATGATGAATTTTAGCGCCATTTCTGTGGACAATTCAGGAGAAGAAAACAATCCTTTAAGCATACTTGTACGTACATTGTGCCGATTTAAACTGGGCAGTGGAGTGACTCCACCACAAATGTTTATGGGGAGGTATTGAAATGAGGTTTAATGGATACTATAGTGGGAATTTCAAGTCAACCTGGTTCATTTTTGTTTGATATATTTTTATTCGAAATATGGTTTCAAACGGTTATTATGTACCGTTACCGTTCGCTTACCAATTTTGATTGTGGTATTCACATCACTTGGTATTGCGATTACCTGATAAGGTCCTACCCAGATTTGGGAAAGCTTATGTTTTCTGCTTTCATTCTTGATGAGGACCTTGTCTCCTACATGGAAAGTTAAGGGCCGTACTGTCTTATCGTAGTACCCCTTTGAGCGCTGTTTACTTGCCAATAAGTTCTTTCTTGCCGTGGCATATGATTTTTGGAGCTTATACTTCAGTATATGATAATAGCTCTCATGATTGTAAACGGGTTCGGGATCCCGTTTTAAATTTGATGGGACATCCGCTGTGAAGCCGTATAGGCAGTCCATTGGGGTAAGTTTAGTACCCTCGTGTACACTATTGTTATACACGAATGCAGCGGTTCGTAGGTATTGGTCCCATGTTTTGGGATTTTCATCTACGATTGTTCGCAGGTATTCAATCAGCGGCCTGTGGGCACGCCCTAGTGCTCCGTTAGACTGGGGGTGGCATGCCGAAGTCTGTAACTTCTTTACCTTTAGAAGCTTACATACTCTTTTGAATAATTCACTCAGGAAATTTGTTCCCTGATCGGTGAGTATTCTTTTGGGTATGCGATAGCGCGTAACGATTTCATCAAAGAAAACTTGCGCTACTGTGACTGCTTCTGCATTAGGTATTGCATACCAGTCGACAAATTTTGTTAAATTATCTTGGAAGGTCAAGATATATTTGTTACCTGATGTGGTCTCTTCTAATGGACCTACAATATCGAGGTAAACTTTGTCGAATGGTTGCTCTGCGATGTCCGTGATAACCATTGGCATTTTATATTGTGGAGATGCTTTCATCGTCTGGCACTTTGGGCATTTTTTAATGTATTTTTTAATATCGCTAAGCATGTGTCTCCACCAATACTTGCGTCTTATGCGTTTGTAAGTTTTTATGACACCTTGATGGCCACCATATGGAGAATCGTGATAATCTTTTAAGATTGTTCGGATTTCCATAGCGCTCGTGATAACTTCGGGTGTCTTGCCAGTACTTACTTTTTGCTCAGGCGATGCTGGGTTTAGTGTTTCCGCCTCAGTGTGTTGAATTTCGTTTTGGTCCGCTTTCGTGTGCTCTTCTGTCTCCACACTGCAGCTATTTAATGTCTCTTTTGCTTCTGAGCTCGAGTCACGACGAAACAATGAGCGGATTTCTTCTTTCTCTTGTTATTTGTGGAATTGTTTTCCTCCACATCTGAGTCCATCGTGTGGTGGACTAGGGCTTCTACCGTTAAGGTATTGCCTAAACTGTCTTCTTTTAATGCTTGAGGGATGCGACTTAGTGCATCGGCATTAGTGTTGTACTTCCCTGGTTTATATTCGATGTTGTAATCGAATTCAGATAATTTGTGGTGAAATCTCACCAAACGGGAAGTAGGGTCTTTCACATTGAAGACACCTTTGAGAGGTTTATGGTCAGTATAGACCGTGAATTTCCGGCCTTGAAGATAGCACCTGAAATTCTTGGTAGCCCAGACAATAGCCAATAACTCTTTCTCTATAGTAGAGTAATTTCTTTCGGCTTTGTTTAATGTGCGGCTTGCATAGGCAATGGGCTGGTCCTTTCCGACTTCTCCTTGAGAAAGAACAGCTCCTAGAGCCTCGTTACTTGCGTCTGTAGTGAGATTAAAAGATTTCGAAAAATCTGGGTAAATTAACAGTGGTGGAGAAATTAAAGCATTTTTTATGCTTTGGAATGCTTCTTGGCATTTCTCTGTCCAAGTGAATTTTACATCCTTTCGGAATTTGTGATTGGACGTACAATTTTGGAGAAGTCTGGAATGAATTTCCTGTAGTAATTGGCAAGTCCTAAAAATGACTGGACTTGCCTTACTGTTCTTGGAACAGAAAATGTTTGGACGCAGGCCGTCTTACTTGGGTCTGGTAGGGCTCCTTCGCTAGAACATTTATGTCCTAGGTAAACAACTTCTCTTCGTAGAAACTGGCACTTTTCTGGCTGCAGTTTTAAGTTGTTTTCTCTCAACTTATTGAAGACTTTCCTCAACTTTTCGTTGTGGTCGTTTAAATTTTTACCATAGATGACAATGTCATCTAGGTAGACAAAACATTCGAGGCCTTGTAGGCCTGTTAGGACGAAATTCATTAGGCGTTGAAATGTGGCGGGGCTCCTTTGAGCCCGAATGGCATACGCTTGAACTCGTAGTGCCCATAACTTGTGCTGAAAGCAGTTTTATGTCGATCTTTTTTGTCGACAAGGACTTGGTCAAATCGAGTGTGGTGAAATACCTTGCGTGACCTAGTTGGTCGAGAATATCCTCGATTCGGGGTAGCGGGAATGCATCTGCAATTGTCTTTTCGTTTAATTTACGAAAATCGACAACGACGCGCCACCTTTTTTCACCGTCAGGTCCCGCTTTCTTGGGGACAACTAGTAGAGGTGAATTCCAAGGGCTCTTACTAGACTGGACTATCCCGCTGTCTAGCATTTCTTTTAGCTGCTCGTTAATGACTTTCCGCTGTGTTTCAGGTAAGCGGTACATTTTTTGATTGATTGGTGCTTGATCTTGCACCAATGGAATATTATGCGTTATCGTATTTGTATAGGTGAGCTTGTCACCTTTGAGGAAGAAGATATTGTTATACTCTTCGCAGAGTTCTGATATCGAAATTTTTTCTTCCGCGGTTAAATTAGGGTCTAGGCTGAGTTCTTGCTCTAACCTAGAAATACGCGGATATTGTTTTGGGTCGTCCGGAGTCTCATTATCCGGGTATAGATATCGTACATGTTGTAATATTGCCGTTTTGTCGGCTGAACCTTGGTTTGACTTACTCTTCCTTTTAGGTTTTTGACCTGTAAATAGATGAGGATTTTGCGATTGCTTTTGAGGCTGTATTTCGTTGCTCTTAATAATTGACAGGGTATTTGCTTCCTGCCTTGTTGACGGCTGAGTTTGGTACACCTGTGTGGTCTTTGCCTTAGGTTGTGTGGGATACTCATGCGCGTCAATGCTACTGCTTTTTGACAATGTAGAATTTTTTGTGTTGTGTGACGGTGGAGTAATATGCACCTTTAATATAGGCTTTAGCGACTCGCTACCGTTTTTATATGGCCGTTGTTTGTTTAAGAGTGATTTATGCCTCGGGATTTTGGACGGAAGAGTTATATGCACCTTTTTGGCAGGCTTTAGACACTCAGTCCCCTCTCTTGTGGTGTTTGATATTGCCTCTAAATTTGGTAGTGGAATGTGTGTTCTTTGGTGGTCTTTTGTGTGTGTTAATGGGACTATGGTGTAGTCGTTTATTGGAAATAGCTGTAACTTTAAGCTATGTATGACTACTTGGTGACTGTTAGCGTTGAGAATACTGACCAGCATTAATTCTTCTCCAGATGACAGCAAACTGTTTGCCAAGAAGACTCCATCGCTTATCTCTTGTGATAAACAGAGCATTTCTTCTTGAGTTTGTAACGGGACTGGGGCAACAATTTGAGAGCGCGCAGGTATGCAGATTGGTTTTTTAAGGGTAACCAATTGCCGCCTGATTTCATCGGTCTCTTGTTCGCCCAGACAGCCTTTTTCACATTCCTTGGGCTCTTTTGGAGCTTGACAGCCAGCTTTTCTCGTTTGAGAAGCCTTGAAGACACTGCAGGTGGATAGTTCAGCCTGTTTAGACTCTACCTCTTCTGCAAGTGTTCTTACTTCGACTGCTTTTTCAGAATGTGGCTTGTCCGTTTCAAACTCTAATGGCAAAGCAAATTCGTCTGGATTAGTTTCCGTGCGAGGAAACCTTAGTGCCTTATTAGGACCCTCAACGTTACAGTTTTTTGCTAGGAAATCATTTCCTAGAAGTCCATCATCGGAAAGGCCAGGCAAGTTCTTTACGACTTGAAACTTGCAGGGAATTTTGTTTTTGAAAACGAAGTTTCCCTGGCAATTTCCCAGCATCTTTCCGGTACCAAATGGGGTCTGAAGTGTACATGCCTCATTGTGGTTAATTTCTTTGAGATCTTTTAATGACCTTTTCTTTATTATACTAACCTCAGCGCCTGTGTCTACTACTAGTTTAGCTTGGCCGTTCAGGCCTATGTCTAAGGGTAGTTTTACTGTAGCGACACTGGAATCGGGCTGCTGAGGGGACCCTATTTTATTAGACGGGAGATTTATAGTCGAGCCGGGGAGTTTTGGGTCGACTGTACGTCGTTTCCCTGACTCCGGGCTTCCCATTTACGTTTTTGTTGGCAGTTATTTACTGCATGTCCAGAACGACCACAAAATTCACACTTTTTTCTTACGTTATATACTCTGGAATTGTTATTGGAATTCTGCGGCTCTCTAGGGCGTTGATTCGATGGTCCACCATTGTTGTGTGGTCTCTGGAAACTATTATTGTTTTTTCTGCAGTCACGCACGTCATGGTTATACATTTTACAGTTCACACAATAAGGCGTATTTTTCCTTTTGAGGCAATCAGCATATGTGTGGCCTCTTAGATTACAAAAACTACAACTGATTTTATTTAAATAATTATTTTTATTTGGTACATTATAATTTTTATTAGGAGATCTTGGCTCCTGTTTGATGTATGCTGTGCCGGTCTGTGTGAACTGTGACGTTGGTATGTGACTGCTTGGGTTGATGGGCATATTGTTTTGCCGGGGATCCTGTGAGTAGGATATGATGCCAGGATTATATACGCTTTGATTTACTAGGGTACTACTTTGAGTTAATGGTGCGTTATTTGGTACACTGGTACTGGCAGAATTTGGCAATGTATTCTGCATCATATTTGTTTGGAATTGTCCTGGAGGTTGCAGGAACAGAGCACTTTGCTGGAGACGTTCCATGTCAAGTGCTCTTTGTACGAGGTCATCCACCGTGCCGTCTGTCATGGTCAGAAGGAATTGGCACATATACGGGTTATTGACGCCTGTTTTTAGTGCGTTTTTCGCGAAGTCTTCTAGCTGGGTTTTCACAGCGGGGGCTGCTGTAGCGCCATATTTGGACTCTGCTGCTTCATTACAGAGTGCCAGCATTTGTTTCACTCGTGCCGTGAAGGCTGTGAGGTTTTCCAAAGGATACTGCCTTGTAGTAATTAATTTATTTACCAGTTCCTGATAAGTTTCCCTAGGCAGGTATGTACGATTTAGCCGTTCTTCTACCTCTTTGAAAGTAGTAGGCATATTTGAGGCAAACAGCTGGTAAGCTTCGCCTCGAAGTCTGGTGGGGAAGATTTGCAAAAATGCCGATAGTTCCTCCACCGAAATGCACTGGATTACCTGCCTGCAGCATCCTAGGAAAGTTTGGAGCTCCAGGCTCAATTTTGGGTGCTGCTCTCCCGAGAATAGGGGAACGAGCTGGGCAGTTAACTTGGCGATTTTCGCGTAATCTGCCATGTTTATATTGGGGATTCTGAAGCTTAAGTTTGATACTTTTGGGGAGCTAGTTTCTTCTATGCTGGTTTCCAAAAGGGAGTCGCCCAGCCAATTCCATAGGATTTCACTCACGGTGGAATCACTGACACTGTCTTCAATGGCACCTTCTCTTAATTCTACACTATTGTTTGTAATTTCTGTTTCGAGAGAGTGCGAGAGTTCCCCAAACTGCTCTAAGCTTTCTTTAAATTTTTCAGTACTTTCTTTGAATTGCGCGATTTGATCAAGACGCCGTTCACGGGTCCTTTTGAGCTGTTTATCGATAGAATCGCACTGCACAACAGAAAGTTCGGAGGAGTCTCGCACTTTCCCCTCTAGATATTTTAAATAATTTTCTAAGTTTAAATTAGAAGGTCTTACTTGTGGGGGACCTGTAAGGATTGTCCCACTCCTTAATGTTACTCCTGGTGCTGTTGAATTTGTTGGGGGTGTTTGATTAGCAACCTCAGTTGCAGATGTTGCTCCCTCGTTGCCTCCTTCGTACTGGGACGGATCTTCCTGTGCGTCGCCCGGTGAGGAAGATTGTTGTGGAGTTGGTGGAATTGGTGAGATTTCCGGCGGCGTCTCCTGGTGGGAGCTTTCCTCGCTCATGGACCACCGTATGTAGAATTTGCAGCTAGGGGGGCTTCTGCCGTCTTAATTCCCTTGGTTCAAATTGAGAGGGGGGCTTATTGCCTTCTTCGAGGTCCCTCTCAATTCAGGATCGCTGGTTTTTGTGATTGAAGTTCTTTTGCTGCCGTGGGGGGCCCGTGGCCTTCTTAAATTCCCCTGGATAAAAGCTGAAAGGAGGGCGCGTTGCCTACTTCGAAGTCCCTTTCAGCTCCGGATCGCAGATTGTCGGTTGAGGATTCTTCCTTCAAGTTTCGCTTTGAAATTTTCGGCTGTGGACGTCTTATGTTCCTGGGCTGGGATGAAGCCCGCTATTGTCCCACGTTGGCACTTTGTGCTTTGATGAGGGGGTGGTTGCGTATTTTTCAAACAGAGGCAGTTAAAGCTGTCCGACCCCGAGCGTTGGGAGCCGACTAGATCGAAGTACTCCTGAAGCCAGACTCAACTTCAGGCGAAGGGTAGGGTGTCTTGCCCAGTATTCGATTTCGTCCTCAACTCCTTTTGATTCGTAGGATAGAGGGTTTTCGAGCGCTTATACTTTTGTTTGTTTAAAGTAGGCTTCCTCTATCCTACCGGCTGCGCCAATTTTGTTACGTACCTTTGTGGGGATGGCGGGTATTGTATCCAAAACACTTTTGTTTGTTTTTCTTTTTAAATGAATTTTTTTTTTATTCGTTTACACGCAATTTGATTTTAATTCTTTTTCAACAAATTTTTTTTTATTCGTTTTACACTCAATTTGATTTTAATTCTTTTTCAACAAATTTTTTTTTATTCGTTTTACACTCAATTTGATTTTAATTCTTTTTCACTCAACCGAGAGACCGTGCCGAAAGTCCTAAGTCCTTTTTGTTTTCCTTTTTTCTTGTAAAAAACTCGACCGCCAACCCGCCGTTTTTCAAAGTCAAAACAACCAACTCGCTCGTAAATGATTTTTTTAATTCAACTCGCTAGTAATCGCTTTTCTGATTCGACTGTCGAACCGCCGCGTATAATATTTAAAATCCAACTCTCTAACTTGATCACATTTTTTTGTCATCAAGCTTCGTTGTTCAGAGTAGAAAATGCTTAATTGCATTTTCTACCCTGAGAAAATTATTAAAAACTATTTTGTTCTGGACTTGTTTCAACAAGTCCAGAATATTTTTCATCGGATGGTCGCCTAAAAATGTAATTTGACGCTTTTGTCAACACCAGCCACCGTCCTGTCGTTCTGAAATCGCGCCGCGCATATACATACAATGTATTTCGGCGGCGCGCATTTCTCACGACGAAAGCTTTTTGTGCAATATATATGTACGTATGTCCCTACATATTGTATTTTTCTTGACAAATCTTACTGGAGGTAAGATTTGTCTTTTGGTTTTTTTTTTTATATTTAAAATATTTCCATGGCAAATCCTGCTGAAGGCAAAACTTGCCATGGGAATAATATGGTTAAATTTTGTGGCATGTGAAGAAAATTGCTGATGCAATTTTTCTTCACTTTTTTAATAGATAAGCTAACCATGTTTTAAGCATGGTTAGCTTATGGAGAATTTTGTACTAAGTTTTATGCTTTAGGGTATGTATATGTGTATATGTCTTTTCACATATACAACAGTGATATAGGGAGAGACGGCGTGAACTCGGGGAGTTCGTTTTTGGATTTTGTAGAGATCGGTAGTAGCCGCGCGGTCAGAAATTCCTCGAGAACTTTTCAGTAGAAAATCTGTGAAAAATAAGACAATAAATAAGGATTAATAATTTTATCGGTAAATAAATTGCAATCTACCTGCGAGTTCGTGTCGTGGTGCATATTGCGGAATTTTCCAGATAAAAAAAAATCTGTAAAAATAAGAACAAATTCAGTGCTTAGCATTCTATCGTTAATTAAAGCAATTACCATTTTTCCGGGGAGTTCGTTCTTGGATTTTGTAGAGATCGGTAGTAGCCGCGGGGTCAGAAATTCCACGAGAACTTTTCAGTAGGGAAAATCTGCGAAAATATCAAATCAAATGCAGTGTTAAGTATCTTAGCGCTAATTAAATAAATTACGATTTATCTTCGAGTTCGTGCCAGAGAAAAAAAAAGAAACATTTAAACATTTTTTGTGCCCAAATCATTTTCTTAGTGATTGTTTGAAGAATTCGTAGATGTGTGCCAGTGAATTTTATGCATCCTTAGTAATTTACCTGAAGAGGAACAGTATTTAAACATTTTCGTATGCCTAAATCACATTAGGATTAAATTATATATATAGATTATTTAAAGAATTTTTACCTGCGTATTAGTCAGTTCTAGCATCATAGGTGATCTACCTGAAAAGGAAATTCAATTAAACATTTTGTTGTGCGCAAATCATTTTCTTAGTGATTACTTGAAGAATTCGTACCTGTGTGCCCGTGAATTTCATGCATCCTTAGTAAGTTACGTAAAGAAGAAAAGTTGCTAAACATTTTCGTATGCATAAATCATATTAGGATTAAATTATATATACAGATTATTTCAAGAACTTTTACCTGCATATTAGTCAGTTTGAGCATCATAGGTGATCTACCTGAAAAGGAAATTCAATTAAACGTTCTGTTGTGCGCAAATCATGTTCTTAGTGATTATTTGAAGAATTCGTAGCTGTGCGCCAGTGAATTTTATGCATCCTTAGTAATTTACCTGAAGAGGAAAAGTTGCCAAAGATATCCGTATGAATAACTCAGATTATTTGAAGAATTTTTACATGCGTATTAGTCAGTTTGAGCATAATTGGTGATCTACATGAAGAGGAAACCTAATTAAACATTTTGTTGATTATTTGAGAAATTCTTACCTGTGCGCCAGCGACTTTTATACGTCAATCATGATTTACCAGAAGAGGAAAACTTATCAAAGATTTTCGTATGCATAAATCATATTTGGATTAAATGAGATATAGATTACTAGAAAAAATGTTGCCTGCGTATTAGTCAGTTTGAGCATCATTGGTGATCTACCTGAAAAGGAAATTAAATTAATCATTTTTTTGATTATAAAGAACTAAAAATCTTACCTGTGCGCCAGCGACTTTTATTCGTCATTAGTGATTCACATAAAAAGCTTATTTGAGAATTCTTATCTATGTACTTGCTGTGATACAATATCATCAATTCAGAGCTGAAAGTGTAATGAAAAGAAGTAAATACTCTGCGATAAATGATTTATTCTTCAAAATAAGTCACGTACCTGTGGCGATACAAAGTCATAATTGTATATATAAAAAGAAGACGAAAGAAAGGAGAAAAGATTGGCTCGGATCAACAGTTGCGCTTGGCGAGTAAAGGAGTAGATGGCCAGGCGGTGTCCTGACTCATGTTATTTCTTTTATATAAGAGTTCAAGTAAGTGGTATTTAAGAAAGTTAGGTTCGGCCGATTCAGGTGTAGGATTATAGCTTTGGGAGTAGGTTAAGCCTAGCATAGGGTAGATCTCCAATTTACCTAGGTGAACGAGGAAAGAAAGAATTTGATTAAAATTTTATTTTCTAACGATACACATTAATTTTTTTTTTTATTATTATTCCTTTTGCATGTGGATTTTCTTTTGTCTATCTAAGTTACAGGTTCTTTGTGTATTCCAGTATATGGCATACCGATCCATGGAAAAGTAAACGCATTTGCTTGTAACGCCAAAGGTCTGATGATCCGGGTAGAAGAAATCGCTGACTGTCCGAATCTCCACAAAAGAAAAACAAAACAAAAAAAACAAGATCTAGTCCAGAGGGCTCTCTAGGGTTCCCTTTCTGTTGTCGCTGGTCACACTTTTTTTTATCATACCTTCTCAATTTCGAGGAGCATTAAGATGAGGAAGTAATTATCCAAGGAGAGGGGTGGGGGCAGTGATGCTGATGCGTCCGGAAGGTACTAGCGGCTAAACACACGGATGGGGCTGAGCATTTTGATACGGATTTGGAGGCTTAGCCAGGGTGGATGGGGGCGATTGGGCCCAATATTACCCAAAGCCGGGGTCTCAACAACATCTGAGACCCCTCTGAGCTCTCTCACTCTCTCTCAATCGTTCATCTGCCAGCGTTGAAAACTCTCCGGGCAAATTAGTACTTTTTCGGCGTTGCTGAGGCTTGCTTATTATCCTCCCACGAAGAATTGGTACCGACGTACCTATGTGCACATAAGAAATCATCTGAAATAAAAAGAAAACGAATTAATTAAATTAAGCAAACTATGAGTTACTTAGAATAAGAAATGCTAACAAATTTATATGAGAAAACTATAAACTATTCAATTTCTCCATGCATTGTAAACATAAATGCATACATGGAAACACAACAACAACACTATAGAAAATTGAAAGTTGTTAATAATTGGCTAAATTTCAATGTCCATCACTTGAAATTTATACCAATCATTGAAAAAGAGTCATAGAATACATGATCTATGTCAAAACACTTTCCCGCGAACTATTTGGAGGAAAATCACACGTAAGTTTCGCCTTTGACAGTTCTCGGGAAGGAAAGTATTTCACTCAAATATAGAATTTTCACAATAGTTAGGGTTTCACAACACAATCAAATCAAAGATTATACACTATTGAAACCATTTATTACAAAAAATCAACTTCCCGCGAGGTTTTTACGCGAAAATCAATCAAAGAAAATCTCACCTGAAGACAGGTTATGAGAACATAATTATCGAAAGAACGAATTTTCTTACAAAATAAACACATGCATACACTAAGCAATGATCAAACCATAACTTGCACAACTTACCTTGGTTTCATCAGTTCACTGCACACGGAAAAACGCACGAAAAACTCACGACCGCGAAACCGCGAACGATAAATTGTAAACATCGCGGAACGGTCATATTTCATGTATTGCCAACATATGGCACATGAATTTGGGGTATTTTTTAACGAGGAATCTGATAGAGGTATTAAAAGGGTCCTAAAATATCTCAGTGAAAAGATATTTGCTAATTTATGATTTCTCATATAACTAATTAGAAAGAAAGAGATAGCAAGTGGAAGTGAGATGAAGGAAAATACGTTCTATATCGAAATTTCTCATCATGGATGACAATTTGGATTTTTAGTTTTCATTCAGTGAAATTAAATTATGATGGAGATCTTTTGATGGAAAAAGATAGATGTCAATATTCCTCATCGAATGAGATAATTTATACATGATGAAAAAAGATACATTCTGAGAATTTTGCATTATGGTTTCGGGTTCCACACACTTAAATGGCGGTTCAGACCCTATATAAGGTCGAGCATTTGGATGGATCTCTCTCTTATATTTTCCAAGGTCAAGCAGTTCATATCGTGTATAGAGTTCCAGTTTTAGTTTGAGTTTTTTTCTTTCACTTGTGCAAATCGTGAATTTAGCTTAACATCTGCCTATGGTAAGCATAAGCTCTCATGCGATTTTTGGTGAAAGGAAACAATTATATAGTGACAAATTGTGTTAAATTTATTGTGCTTTAACAAACAACATTTGTTAAGGGGAGGTTACCGTCCAGAGGCATGAAAAATGGATGAATTTCGAACATTTTTTTTTTACATAAAATGAATACTTTTGGAAATGGGATTTTACGTATTTTATTCTTCTATCAATGGAGAGCAAATTCCAATTTAAGTTATAAAAAAAAATTCAAAATGGCGGCTCCAGCTCTCATCAAATAAAGCCGTGCACGGCGTGTTTTGGTTTGCGCGGGGCGCTCCACAGCTCTGCATGTTCATCTGAAACAAATAGCGTTGACAATAACTAGATGAAATTTATGGGGCCTTACCGGTTTTCGTTTTCAAACAAACCTCTGAATAACGAAATACGAGCCGTTTGAAAAAAAAAACAATTTTTTGTACAGTTTTGTTTTTTGCTTCAACGGACAAAAAATATTTATAAATTAATTTTTGACAAAAATCGTTTCCGTATGGCCCCGCAAATTGAATTTTCTTTCCATTACGCAGAGATTCATGTGAATTGGTTCATCCGTTGAAGCTGTAGAGCGCCCCGCGCGCTGAAAAATATTATGACCAGAAAAACGCATTTAAAGTTTAAGGGAGTCACCCCGTGTGAGTGATTTAAAAAAAAACACAATTTTTTTTTCATAAATTGCATCCAAATATAGTGCAGAATATGTGGGTAAAGCGATTTTCCGATATTCGGAGTCGTTCGGAAATTACAGCGTTGAATAGTGGAAATCGCGTTCCAGCATCGGACCACTTCTCTTGCGCTTCGGTTTCTTACATAAGCCCTTTTAATACAAACTCAGGTATAAATGCACAATAGAGAGGCCATTATATCTCTAAACTCGTTTCCTATTTCTAATATAAAACGTTAGTTCCACCCGGAGTGTTCGAATTTTATTCGTGATAATCGTAATTGAACTTAAAACGCATTTTTCTCAAAACTACGTTTTTCTAACTGGTCTCCACGATATCTCAGAAACGGTTTGATCGATTGCTTTGAAATTTTAATGGTAGATACGCCACAGGTATAGTCATAGAGTAAACTGAAATAGAAATTCCGAACTGTTTTTTTTTCGTAACAAAATAATCGAAAATATCACGAAATTTAAAAATAAATTTTCAAAAAAAATTTCAATATTTTCGAATGATTCTAGTTCATTCGATAGCCACAGATTTATAGATTGAAACGCCGTGGTTTTTCGATTTCAAATAAGCCAATCGGCTGGAATCGTGGAGAACGTCGACAAACTTTTTTTCAACATGGGTGCCTTTGTAGTGGTGTAACACACATTTTGATAAAGATTTGGATCTGAAATTATTCTGACTTACTATTGAAATGTCAATAAATATATAGTATAAAGTTCAAACTTCTACCTTTTTATTTTTCTTAAAAAAAAAAATACCAAGAAAGCTAAAAAAACCGGCCGTCACACGGGGTGACCCCCTTGACATTATAAAAAATCTCTTACAATTTATATTTAATTAATCAGCTATTCCAGCACCTTACAGAGGCCCTTCCTCTTTCTCTAAGAATTGATAGTGCTGAATCTGAAGGTTAATTTTCTCCATCCTGGCTTTTTTCGCATATTCGGACATGTTTCCCTCTGCCGCCGCCACGCGCTTCCTGTCAGTCAGCTCCGCGCAGTTCCTGCTGTTCGCCCCGAGGATGATCCCTAGGGTACTCATTGTTTTCAAAATGGATGAGTAGCCTTCATTGAAGATCCCGGCAATAAGGTTTATATCAAAAGCTACTACCAAAAAAATCTCGGACTGAAGTAAATACACTTAATACGAAAAATCAAGTTTGCATTCAAATTTAGTGCCAACCACTGGATAAGGAGAACATCATCTTAAGAAATTTATGCTACAAGAAGTATAAATTCTAAGGTCAGAAATTACATTTTGCTTTAAATTTCTTATTTTTACTTTATCTTAGATTTCATTATATTTTAATTAGAATTTATCTAGAAGCTGATTGGAAAGAAAATATTGAAAAAAAATAAATGCTGAAAGTAGTTAAAATTTTACATGTGAATTTAAATTTTTCTCTTTTTTAATCTTATTTTATATTAGATTTTAATATATTTTAATCGATAAGTTTATCTATAAAAGTGATTAAAAAAGCAGATATTGGAAAAAAAAATCCTGGAAATAGTGACAAATGTGTTAAACAAGTTTAAAAAGTGAGTCACCTAGTGAAAAACCAGATTTTTTTTGCTTTCTCTCTTGATAAAAGTCCAAATATAAATAATATATAGATTATACGATATAAAGAAATCGTAATGGTGAGAAATTAATAGTATGACAGACTTCAATCCAACTAATTTACTTGAACAAATTGCAAAAGTTCCCAATCCATCTACGTTACCAGAACAAATTGAGTTTGTGTAAGCAGCTCATTTAAGATATAATATTTTAATTCGCGTAATTATTTTCAGAGTAATAAATTTAATAAAAAAACGTCTTTGGAATCACAAAATTCAAAATAGCGAACCTAAAATGACTACCGAAAAACCTAAACTTCCAAGGGATTTCCGGGTCGCTCATTTCGAATCTGCCATCAAATATCCAAATTTATAAATAAAAAAAATTCTTTCTTAGAGTATGAATTAATGGAAATTGATGAATAAAAGAAATATTTCATTTAATTAAGAGAGATTGTCTTGAATTAAAATCCTCATAGCCATTTCCTAATCCTGAAATAATAAAATCGTCAATAAATGGAAATAGAAATAAAATCAACTGTTTCTAAGACCTAAGAAGTCTCACTTTTGAATTAATATGTTCCTCAAAGATTTAATTAAGTGAGGGGCCATCATATATCGCATATGTTTTCTTCCGCGTAATTCAAAATACGGATGTTCTGGAGCTATCCAATATTTCGTGGAATTTTTATACCCTAGATGAAATCTATAGGGGTATACTAAGTTTGTCATTCCGTTTGTAACACCTCGAAATAATGATGGTAGAGCAAAATGAATTGGACACCCATGCATAATATTAAAAGTTATTTTGGTTTTTGCATGTCCGTCCGTCCGTCCGTCTGTCTGTGCGCACGATAACTCGAGAACGAGTATACTTAGAGAGCTGAAATTTTGTACACGTACTTTAAAAAAAAAAGTAAAAATTAAGATCAAAAATGAGAAAAATCGGGCAACTCCTTCGTGGGGTTGCCATACAAAAATTTCGTTTTTCGTTATATATTTGAACATTTCCTGAGAACGCGTTGATGTAGAGAGCTGAAATTGAGTACGTGCTGTTCTCAATGTACTAGCCCAAAAATTTTCAAAAATGGACTAAATCGGGCAACCCCTTCTTGGTGTTGCCATATAAAAATTTTGGTTTTTTATGTATACTGTGAAAACGATCAATCCAAGACATTTTTATTGTACTAAAAACTTCTCAGAATATGAAATCCTATAAAATTGGTTATAATCATTTTTTCTGTGCGACGAACCGTTCTAGAAATATATGCGAAAAACCACTGCAAAAATCAAAATTGCTCAAGTGTGTACCCATACGAAATTTCATACGGACGTTCATCTACGGTATCATAAGAATTGGTCTTAGACCAATATTAGCTTTTTTACTTGTTTTTTCTTGCTTTCATTTGTTCATTTTCTGCCTTTTGCTTTGATTCTCATTTCTGTATTAATGTGGCTCACCGCAGCCAACAAGAAATATCTGTATGCCTGACGGTGTGATTCCGGAGTGGAACAAGCACCAGCAGCTTCTCTCTTATGGTTAAGCCAAAGTGTCATGCCAATCTTGCCGGTGTGATATGCGTATGCCTAACAATTAAATGACTGAGTGAGAGAGAGCTCCGAAACAGAGGTAGAGCTTTTAGAAATATTTGCGGCGATTGTGAAAGAAGCTGGTGGGAGCCACTGGGCCTGAAAGCAAATTGTGGGCATCGTCAGGTTTTTGCCTAATTTGAGTTCTCTATCTGTTTTATGCTTAGTGGTATTAGTCAGTTCTAGCATCATAGGTGATCTACCTGAAAAGGAAATTCAATTAAACATTTTGTTGTGCGCAAATCATTTTCTTAGTGATTACCTGAAGAATTCGTACCTGTGTGCCAGTGAATTTCATGCATCCTTAGTAAGTTACCTAAAGAAGAAAAGTTGCTAAACATTTTCGTATGCATAAATCATATTAGGATTAAATTATATATACAGATTATTTCAAGAATTTTTACCTGCATATTAGTCAGTTTGAGCATCATAGGTGATCTACCTGAAAAGGAAATTCAATTAAACGTTCTGTTGTGCGCAAATCATGTTCTTAGTGATTATTTGAAGAATTCGTAGCTGTGCGCCAGTGAATTTTATGCATCCTTAGTAATTTACCTGAAGAGGAAAAGTTGCCAAAGATATCCGTATGAATAACTCAGATTATTTGAAGAATTTTTACATGCGTATTAGTCAGTTTGAGCATAATTGGTGATCTACATGAAGAGGAAACCTAATTAAACATTTTGTTGATTATTTGAGAAAATCTTACCTGTGCGCCAGCGACTTTTATACGTCAATCATGATTTACCAGAAGAGGAAAACTTATCAAAGATTATCGTATGCATAAATCATATTTGGATTAAATGAGATATAGATTACTAGAAAAAATGTTGCCTGCGTATTAGTCAGTTTGAGCATCATTGGTGATCTACCTGAAAAGGAAATTTAATTAATCATTTGTTGATTATAAAGAACTAAAAATCTTACCTGTGCGCCAGCGACTTTTATTCGTCATTAGTGATTCACATAAAAAGGTTATTTGAGAATTCTTATCTATGTACTTGCTGTGATACAATATCATCAATTCAGAGCTGAAAGTGTAATGAAAAGAAGTAAATACTCTGCGATAAATGATTTATTCTTCAAAATAAGTCACGTACCTGTGGCGATACAAAGTCATAATTGTATATATAAAAAGAAGACGAAAGAAAGGAGAAAAGATTGGCTCGGATCAACAGTTGCGCTTGGCGAGTAAAGGAGTAGATGGCCAGGCGGTGTCCTGACTCATGTTATTTCTTTTATATAAGAGTTCAAGTAAGTGGTATTTAAGAAATTTAGGTTCGGCCGATTCAGGTTTAGGATTATAGCTTTGGGAGTAGGTTAAGCCTAGCATAGGGGTAGATCTCCAATTTACCTAGGTGAACGAGGAAAGAAAGAATTTGATTAAAATTTTATTTTCTAACGATACACATTCATTTTTTTTTATTATTATTATTCCTTTTGCATGTGGATTTTCTTTTGTCTATCTAAGTTACAGGTTATTTGTGTATTCCAGTATATGGCATACCGATCCATGGAAAAGTAAACGCATTTGCTTGTAACGCCAAAGGTCTGATGATCCGGGTAGAAGAAATCGCTGACTGTCCGAATCTCCACAAAAGAAAAACAAAACAAAAAAAACAAGATCTAGTCCAGAGGGCTCTCTAGGGTTCCCTTTCTGTTGTCGCTGGTCACACTTTTTTTTATCATACCTTCTCAATTTCGAGGAGCATTAAGATGAGGAAGTAATTATCCAAGGAGCGGGGTGGGGGCAGTGATGCTGATGCGTCCGGAAGGTACTAGCGGCTAAACACACGGATGGGGGCTGAGCATTTTGATACGGATTTGGAGGCTTAGCCAGGGTGGATGGGGGCGATTGGGCCCAATATTACCCAAAGCCGGGGTCTCAACAACATCTGAGACCCCTCTGAGCTCTCTCACTCTCTCTCAATCGTTCATCTGCCAGCGTTGAAAACTCTCCGGGCAAATTAGTACTTTTTCGGCGTTGCTGAGGCTTGCTTATTATCCTCCCACGAAGAATTGGTACCGACGTACCTATGTGCACATAAGAAATCATCTGAAATAAAAAGAAAACGAATTAATTAAATTAAGCAAACTATGAGTTACTTAGAATAAGAAATGCTAACAAATTTATATGAGAAAACTATAAACTATTCAATTTCTCCATGCATTGTAAACATAAATGCATACATGGAAACACAACAACAACACTATAGAAAATTGAAAGTTGTTAATAATTGGCTAAATTTCAATGTCCATCACTTGAAATTTATACCAATCATTGAAAAAGAGTCATAGAATACATGATCTATGTCAAAACACTTTCCCGCGAACTATTTGGAGGAAAATCACACGTAAGTTTCGCCTTTGACAGTTCTCGGAAGGAAAGTATTTCACTCAAATATAGAATTTTCACAATAGTTAGGGTTTCACAACACAATCAAATCAAAGATTATACACTATTGAAACCATTTATTACAAAAAATCAACTTCCCGCGAGGTTTTTACGCGAAAATCAATCAAAGAAAATCTCACCTGAAGACAGGTTATGAGAACATAATTATCGAAAGAACGAATTTTCTTACAAAATAAACACATGCATACACTAAGCAATGATCAAACCATAACTTGCACAACTTACCTTGGTTTCATCAGTTCACTGCACACGGAAAAACGCACGAAAAACTCACGACCGCGAAACCGCGAACGATAAATTGTAAACATCGCGGAACGGTCATATTTCATGTATTGCCAACATATGGCACATGAATTTGGGGTATTTTTTAACGAGGAATCTGATAGAGGTATTAAAGGGGTCCTAAAATATCTCAGTGAAAAGATATTTGCTAATTTATGATTTCTCATATAACTAATTAGAAAGAAAGAGATAGCAAGTGGAAGTGAGATGAAGGAAAATACGTTCTATATCGAAATTTCTCATCATGGATGACAATTTGGATTTTTAGTTTTCATTCAGTGAAATTAAATTATGATGGAGATCTTTTGATGGAAAAAGATAGATGTCAATATTCCTCATCGAATGAGATAATTTATACATGATGAAAAAAGATACATTCTGAGAATTTTGCATTATGGTTTCGGGTTCCACACACTTAAATGGCGGTTCAGACCCTATATAAGGTCGAGCATTTGGATGGATCTCTCTCTTATATTTTCCAAGGTCAAGCAGTTCATATCGTGTATAGAGTTCCAGTTTTAGTTTGAGTTTTTTTTCTTTCACTTGTGCAAATCGTGAATTTAGCTTAACATCTGCCTATGGTAAGCATAAGCTCTCATGCGATTTTTGGTGAAAGGAAACAATTATATAGTGACAAATTGTGTTAAATTTATTGTGCTTTAACAAACAACATTTGTTAAGGGGAGGTTACCGTCCAGAGGCATGAAAAATGGATGAATTTCGAACATTTTTTTTTTACATAAAATGAATACTTTTGGAAATGGGATTTTACGTATTTTATTCTTCTATCAATGGAGAGCAAATTCCAATTTAAGTTATAAAAAAAAATTCAAAATGGCGGCTCCAGCTCTCATCAAATAAAGCCGTGCACGGCGTGTTTTGGTTTGCGCGGGGCGCTCCACAGCTCTGCATGTTCATCTGAAACAAATAGCGTTGACAATAACTAGATGAAATTTATGGGGCCTTACCGGTTTTCGTTTTCAAACAAACCTCTGAATAACGAAATACGAGCCGTTTGAAAAAAAAAAACAATTTTTTGTACAGTTTTGTTTTTTGCTTCAACGGACAAAAAATATTTATAAATTAATTTTTGACAAAAATCGTTTCCGTATGGCCCCGCAAATTGAATTTTCTTTCCATTACGCAGAGATTCATGTGAATTGGTTCATCCGTTGAAGCTGTAGAGCGCCCCGCGCGCTGAAAAATATTATGACCAGAAAAACGCATTTAAAGTTTAAGGGAGTCACCCCGTGTGAGTGATTTAAAAAAAAACACAATTTTTTTTTCATAAATTGCATCCAAATATAGTGCAGAATATGTGGGGTAAAGCGATTTTCCGATATCGGAGTCGTTCGGAAATTACAGCGTTGAATAGTGGAAATCGCGTTCCAGCATCGGACCACTTCTCTTGCGCTTCGGTTTCTTACATAAGCCCTTTTTAATACAAACTCAGGTATAAATGCACAATAGAGAGGCCATTATATCTCTAAACTCGTTTCCTATTTCTAATATAAAACGTTAGTTCCACCCGGAGTGTTCGAATTTTATTCGTGATAATCGTAATTGAACTTAAAACGCATTTTTCTCAAAACTACGTTTTTCTAACTGGTCTCCACGATATCTCAGAAACGGTTTGATCGATTGCTTTGAAATTTTAATGGTAGATACGCCACAGGTATAGTCATAGAGTAAACTGAAATAGAAATTCCGAACTGTTTTTTTTTCGTAACAAAATAATCGAAAATATCACGAAATTTAAAAATAAATTTTCAAAAAAAATTTCAATATTTTCGAATGATTCTAGTTCATTCGATAGCCACAGATTTATAGATTGAAACGCCGTGGTTTTTCGATTTCAAATAAGCCAATCGGCTGGAATCGTGGAGAACGTCGACAAACTTTTTTTCAACATGGGTGCCTTTGTAGTGGTGTAACACACATTTTGATAAAGATTTGGATCTGAAATTATTCTGACTTACTGTTGAAATGTCAATAAATATATAGTATAAAGTTCAAACTTCTACCTTTTTATTTTTCTTAAAAAAAAAAAATACCAAGAAAGCTAAAAAAACCGGCCGTCACACGGGGTGACCCCCTTGACATTATAAAAAATCTCTTACAATTTATATTTAATTAATCAGCTATTCCAGCACCTTACAGAGGCCCTTCCTCTTTCTCTAAGAATTGATAGTGCTGAATCTGAAGGTTAATTTTCTCCATCCTGGCTTTTTTTCGCATATTCGGACATGTTTCCCTCTGCCGCCGCCACGCGCTTCCTGTCAGTCAGCTCCGCGCAGTTCCTGCTGTTCGCCCCGAGGATGATCCCTAGGGTACTCATTGTTTTCAAAATGGATGAGTAGCCTTCATTGAAGATCCCGGCAATAAGGTTTATATCAAAAGCTACTACCAAAAAAAATCTCGGACTGAAGTAAATACACTTAATACGAAAAATCAAGTTTGCATTCAAATTTAGTGCCAACCACTGGATAAGGAGAACATCATCTTAAGAAATTTATGCTACAAGAAGTATAAATTCTAAGGTCAGAAATTACATTTTGCTTTAAATTTCTTATTTTTACTTTATCTTAGATTTCATTATATTTTAATTAGAATTTATCTAGAAGCTGATTGGAAAGAAAATATTGAAAAAAAATAAATGCTGAAAGTAGTTAAAATTTTACATGTGAATTTAAATTTTTCTCTTTTTTTAATCTTATTTTATATTAGATTTTAATATATTTTAATCGATAAGTTTATCTATAAAAGTGATTAAAAAAGCAGATATTGGAAAAAAAATCCTGGAAATAGTGACAAATGTGTTAAACAAGTTTAAAAAGTGAGTCACCTAGTGAAAAACCAGATTTTTTTTGCTTTCTCTCTTGATAAAAGTCCAAATATAAATAATATATAGATTATACGATATAAAGAAATCGTAATGGTGAGAAATTAATAGTATGACAGACTTCAATCCAACTAATTACTTGAACAAATTGCAAAAGTTCCCAATCCATCTACGTTACCAGAACAAATTGAGTTTGTGTAAGCAGCTCATTTAAGATATAATATTTTAATTCGCGTAATTATTTTCAGAGTAATAAATTTAATAAAAAAACGTCTTTGGAATCACAAAATTCAAAATAGCGAACCTAAAATGACTACCGAAAAACCTAAACTTCCAAGGGATTTCCGGGTCGCTCATTTCGAATCTGCCATCAAATATCCAAATTTATAAATAAAAAAAATTCTTCTTAGAGTATGAATTAATGGAAATTGATGAATAAAAGAAATATTTCATTTAATTAAGAGAGATTGTCTTGAATTAAAATCCTCATAGCCATTTCCTAATCCTGAAATAATAAAATCGTCAATAAATGGAAATAGAAATAAAATCAACTGTTTCTAAGACCTAAGAAGTCTCACTTTTGAATTAATATGTTCCTCAAAGATTTAATTAAGTGAGGGGCCATCATATATCGCATATGTTTTCTTCCGCGTAATTCAAAATACGGATGTTCTGGAGCTATCCAATATTTCGTGGAATTTTTATACCCTAGATGAAATCTATAGGGGTATACTAAGTTTGTCATTCCGTTTGTAACACCTCGAAATAATGATGGTAGAGCAAAATGAATTGGACACCCATGCATAATATTAAAAGTTATTTTGGTTTTTGCATGTCCGTCCGTCCGTCCGTCTGTCTGTGCGCACGATAACTCGAGAACGAGTATACTTAGAGAGCTGAAATTTTGTACACGTACTTTAAAAAAAAAAGTAAAATTAAGATCAAAAATGAGAAAAATCGGGCAACTCCTTCGTGGGGGTTGCCATACAAAAATTTCGTTTTTCGTTATATATTTGAACATTTCCTGAGAACGCGTTGATGTAGAGAGCTGAAATTGAGTACGTGCTGTTCTCAATGTACTAGCCCAAAAATTTTCAAAAATGCACTAAATCGGGCAACCCCTTCTTGGTGTTGCCATATAAAAATTTTGGTTTTTTATGTATACTGTGAAAACGATCAATCCAAGACATTTTTATTGTACTAAAAACTTCTCAGAATATGAAATCCTATAAAATTGGTTATAATCATTTTTTCTGTGCGACGAACCGTTCTAGAAATATATGCGAAAAACCACTGCAAAAATCAAAATTGCTCAAGTGTGTACCCATACGAAATTTCATACGGACGTTCATCTACGGTATCATAAGAATTGGTCTTAGACCAATATTAGCTTTTTTACTTGTTTTTTCTTGCTTTCATTTGTTCATTTTCTGCCTTTTGCTTTGATTCTCATTTCTGTATTAATGTGGCTCACCGCAGCCAACAAGAAATATCTGTATGCCTGACGGTGTGATTCCGGAGTGGAACAAGCACCAGCAGCTTCTCTCTTATGGTTAAGCCAAAGTGTCATGCCAATCTTGCCGGTGTGATATGCGTATGCCTAACAATTAAATGACTGAGTGAGAGAGAGCTCCGAAACAGAGTAGAGCTTTTAGAAATATTTGCGGCGATTGTGAAAGAAGCTGGTGGGAGCCACTGGGCCTGAAAGCAAATTGTGGGCATCGTCAGGTTTTTGCCTAATTTGAGTTCTCTATCTGTTTTATGCTTAGTGGTATTAGTCAGTTCTAGCATCATAGGTGATCTACCTGAAAAGGAAATTCAATTAAACATTTTGTTGTGCGCAAATCATTTTCTTAGTGATTACCTGAAGAATTCGTACCTGTGTGCCAGTGAATTTCATGCATCCTTAGTAAGTTACCTAAAGAAGAAAAGTTGCTAAACATTTTCGTATGCATAAATCATATTAGGATTAAATTATATATACAGATTATTTCAAGAATTTTTACCTGCATATTAGTCAGTTTGAGCATCATAGGTGATCTACCTGAAAAGGAAATTCAATTAAACGTTCTGTTGTGCGCAAATCATGTTCTTAGTGATTATTTGAAGAATTCGTAGCTATGCGCCAGTGAATTTTATGCATCCTTAGTAATTTACCTGAAGAGGAAAAGTTGCCAAAGATATCCGTATGAATAACTCAGATTATTTGAAGAATTTTTACATGCGTATTAGTCAGTTTGAGCATAATTGGTGATCTACATGAAGAGGAAACCTAATTAAACATTTTGTTGATTATTTGAGAAAATCTTACCTGTGCGCCAGCGACTTTTATACGTCAATCATGATTTACCAGAAGAGGAAAACTTATCAAAGATTATCGTATGCATAAATCATATTTGGATAAATGAGATATAGATTACTAGAAAAAATGTTGCCTGCGTATTAGTCAGTTTGAGCATCATTGGTGATCTACCTGAAAAGGAAATTTAATTAATCATTTTGTTGATTATAAAGAACTAAAAATCTTACCTGTGCGCCAGCGACTTTTATTCGTCATTAGTGATTCACATAAAAAGGTTATTTGAGAATTCTTATCTATGTACTTGCTGTGATACAATATCATCAATTCAGAGCTGAAAGTGTAATGAAAAGAAGTAAATACTCTGCGATAAATGATTTATTCTTCAAAATAAGTCACGTACCTGTGGCGATACAAAGTCATAATTGTATATATAAAAAGAAGACGAAAGAAAGGAGAAAAGATTGGCTCGGATCAACAGTTGCGCTTGGCGAGTAAAGGAGTAGATGGCCAGGCGGTGTCCTGACTCATGTTATTTCTTTTATATAAGAGTTCAAGTAAGTGGTATTTAAGAAATTTAGGTTCGGCCGATTCAGGTTTAGGATTATAGCTTTGGGAGTAGGTTAAGCCTAGCATAGGGTAGATCTCCAATTTACCTAGGTGAACGAGGAAAGAAAGAATTTGATTAAAATTTTATTTTCTAACGATACACATTCATTTTTTTTTATTATTATTATTCCTTTTGCATGTGGATTTTCTTTTGTCTATCTAAGTTACAGGTTATTTGTGTATTCCAGTATATGGCATACCGATCCATGGAAAAGTAAACGCATTTGCTTGTAACGCCAAAGGTCTGATGATCCGGGTAGAAGAAATCGCTGACTGTCCGAATCTCCACAAAAGAAAAACAAAACAAAAAAAACAAGATCTAGTCCAGAGGGCTCTCTAGGGTTCCCTTTCTGTTGTCGCTGGTCACACTTTTTTTTATCATACCTTCTCAATTTCGAGGAGCATTAAGATGAGGAAGTAATTATCCAAGGAGCGGGGTGGGGGCAGTGATGCTGATGCGTCCGGAAGGTACTAGCGGCTAAACACACGGATGGGGCTGAGCATTTTGATACGGATTTGGAGGCTTAGCCAGGGTGGATGGGGGCGATTGGGCCCAATATTACCCAAAGCCGGGGTCTCAACAACATCTGAGACCCCTCTGAGCTCTCTCACTCTCTCTCAATCGTTCATCTGCCAGCGTTGAAAACTCTCCGGGCAAATTAGTACTTTTTCGGCGTTGCTGAGGCTTGCTTATTATCCTCCCACGAAGAATTGGTACCGACGTACCTATGTGCACATAAGAAATCATCTGAAATAAAAAGAAAACGAATTAATTAAATTAAGCAAACTATGAGTTACTTAGAATAAGAAATGCTAACAAATTTATATGAGAAAACTATAAACTATTCAATTTCTCCATGCATTGTAAACATAAATGCATACATGGAAACACAACAACAACACTATAGAAAATTGAAAGTTGTTAATAATTGGCTAAATTTCAATGTGCATCACTTGAAATTTATACCAATCATTGAAAAAGAGTCATAGAATACATGATCTATGTCAAAACACTTTCCCGCGAACTATTTGGAGGAAAATCACACGTAAGTTTTCGCCTTTGACAGTTCTCGGGAAGGAAAGTATTTCACTCAAATATAGAATTTTCACAATAGTTAGGGTTTCACAACACAATCAAATCAAAGATTATACACTATTGAAACCATTTATTACAAAAAATCAACTTCCCGCGAGGTTTTTACGCGAAAATCAATCAAAGAAAATCTCACCTGAAGACAGGTTATGAGAACATAATTATCGAAAGAACGAATTTTCTTACAAAATAAACACATGCATACACTAAGCAATGATCAAACCATAACTTGCACAACTTACCTTGGTTTCATCAGTTCACTGCACACGGAAAAACGCACGAAAAACTCACGACCGCGAAACCGCGAACGATAAATTGTAAACATCGCGGAACGGTCATATTTCATGTATTGCCAACATATGGCACATGAATTTGGGGTATTTTTTAACGAGGAATCTGATAGAGGTATTAAAAGGGTCCTAAAATATCTCAGTGAAAAGATATTTGCTAATTTATGATTTCTCATATAACTAATTAGAAAGAAAGAGATAGCAAGTGGAAGTGAGATGAAGGAAAATACGTTCTATATCGAAATTTCTCATCATGGATGACAATTTGGATTTTTAGTTTTCATTCAGTGAAATTAAATTATGATGGAGATCTTTTGATGGAAAAAGATAGATGTCAATATTCCTCATCGAATGAGATAATTTATACATGATGAAAAAAGATACATTCTGAGAATTTTGCATTATGGTTTCGGGTTCCACACACTTAAATGGCGGTTCAGACCCTATATAAGGTCGAGCATTTGGATGGATCTCTCTCTTATATTTTCCAAGGTCAAGCAGTTCATATCGTGTATAGAGTTCCAGTTTTAGTTTGAGTTTTTTTCTTTCACTTGTGCAAATCGTGAATTTAGCTTAACATCTGCCTATGGTAAGCATAAGCTCTCATGCGATTTTTGGTGAAAGGAAACAATTATATAGTGACAAATTGTGTTAAATTTATTGTGCTTTAACAAACAACATTTGTTAAGGGGAGGTTACCGTCCAGAGGCATGAAAAATGGATGAATTTCGAACATTTTTTTTTACATAAAATGAATACTTTTGGAAATGGGATTTTACGTATTTTATTCTTCTATCAATGGAGAGCAAATTCCAATTTTAGTTATAAAAAAAAATTCAAAATGGCGGCTCCAGCTCTCATCAAATAAAGCCATGCACGGCGTGTTTTGGTTTGCGCGGGGCGCTCCACAGCTCTGCATGTTCATCTGAAACAAATAGCGTTGACAATAACTAGATGAAATTTATGGGGCCTTACCGGTTTTCGTTTTCAAACAAACCTCTGAATAACGAAATACGAGCCGTTTGAAAAAAAAAACAATTTTTTGTACAGTTTTGTTTTTTGCTTCAACGGACAAAAAATATTTATAAATTAATTTTTGACAAAAATCGTTTCCGTATGGCCCCGCAAATTGAATTTTCTTTCCATTACGCAGAGATTCATGTGAATTGGTTCATCCGTTGAAGCTGTAGAGCGCCCCGCGCGCTGAAAAATATTATGACCAGAAAAACGCATTTAAAGTTTAAGGGAGTCACCCCGTGTGAGTGATTTAAAAAAAAAACACAATTTTTTTTTCATAAATTGCATCCAAATATAGTGCAGAATATGTGGGTAAAGCGATTTTCCGATATTCGGAGTCGTTCGGAAATTACAGCGTTGAATAGTGGAAATCGCGTTCCAGCATCGGACCACTTCTCTTGCGCTTCGGTTTCTTACATAAGCCCTTTTAATACAAACTCAGGTATAAATGCACAATAGAGAGGCCATTATATCTCTAAACTCGTTTCCTATTTCTAATATAAAACGTTAGTTCCACCCGGAGTGTTCGAATTTTATTCGTGATAATCGTAATTGAACTTAAAACGCATTTTTCTCAAAACTACGTTTTTCTAACTGGTCTCCACGATATCTCAGAAACGGTTTGATCGATTGCTTTGAAATTTTAATGGTAGATACGCCACAGGTATAGTCATAGAGTAAACTGAAATAGAAATTCCGAACTGTTTTTTTTTTCGTAACAAAATAATCGAAAAAATCACGAAATTTAAAAATAAATTTTCAAAAAAAATTTCAATATTTTCGAATGATTCTAGTTCATTCGATAGCCACAGATTTATAGATTGAAACGCCGTGGTTTTTCGATTTCAAATAAGCCAATCGGCTGGAATCGTGGAGAACGTCGACAAACTTTTTTTCAACATGGGTGCCTTTGTAGTGGTGTAACACACATTTTGATAAAGATTTGGATCTGAAATTATTCTGACTTACTGTTGAAATGTCAATAAATATATAGTATAAAGTTCAAACTTCTACCTTTTTATTTTTCTTAAAAAAAAAAAAATACCAAGAAAGCTAAAAAAACCGGCCGTCACACGGGGTGACCCCCTTGACATTATAAAAAATCTCTTACAATTTATATTTAATTAATCAGCTATTCCAGCACCTTACAGAGGCCCTTCCTCTTTCTCTAAGAATTGATAGTGCTGAATCTGAAGGTTAATTTTCTCCATCCTGGCTTTTTTCGCATATTCGGACATGTTTCCCTCTGCCGCCGCCACGCGCTTCCTGTCAGTCAGCTCCGCGCAGTTCCTGCTGTTCGCCCCGAGGATGATCCCTAGGGTACTCATTGTTTTCAAAATGGATGAGTAGCCTTCATTGAAGATCCCGGCAATAAGGTTTATATCAAAAGCTACTACCAAAAAAATCTCGGACTGAAGTAAATACACTTAATACGAAAAATCAAGTTTGCATTCAAATTTAGTGCCAACCACTGGATAAGGAGAACATCATCTTAAGAAATTTATGCTACAAGAAGTATAAATTCTAAGGTCAGAAATTACATTTTGCTTTAAATTTCTTATTTTTACTTTATCTTAGATTTCATTATATTTTAATTAGAATTTATCTAGAAGCTGATTGGAAAGAAAATATTGAAAAAAAATAAATGCTGAAAGTAGTTAAAATTTTACATGTGAATTTAAATTTTTCTCTTTTTTAATCTTATTTTATATTAGATTTTAATATATTTTAATCGATAAGTTTATCTATAAAAGTGATTAAAAAAGAAGATATTAGAAAAAAAATCCTGGAAATAGTGATAAATGTGTTAAACAAGTTTAAAAAGTGAGTCACCTAGTGAAAAACCAGATTTTTTTTGCTTTCTCTCTTGATAAAAGTCCAAATATAAATAATATATAGATTATACGATATAAAGAAATCGTAATGGTGAGAAATTAATAGTATGACAGACTTCAATCCGACTAATTTACTTGAACAAATTGCAAAAGTTCCCAATCCATCTACTTTACCAGAACAAATTGAGTGAGCATTAGACCGATCTAAAGAAATCTCAAATATAGTTAACAAGTTTTAGACCGCTTCTCATCAAAACCCAAACATGCTTTCACTCACCATCGACTCCCTCAAATATCTATCAAAACATCCTGAGTTTAGTGGCGATTTTAGAGACCTCCAAAACTTCATCGATTTAATCGATAAAATTCTTCCCACATTAAAGAGATATGATGAATTATCTCAAAATATATTCTCAGATCATATAAAATCCAAATTAAAAGGAAAAGCCAGGGAAGTCATGGAAATCAACGCTCACATAACTTCTTGGACTGACATTAAAAATACTTTAATACAAAACTTCGGTGACATACTTACAACACTAGAACTCTTTGACGAACTAAGAGCAGTTAAGTTTAAAACAAACAGCGCAGATTTATATAACGAAGTGAAAATATTACTGAGGAGACTGAATGTTAAAACAAAACAAGTCTCAGAAGATGAAGAAGAAATAAATAATACTATCGAGGCAAATAAATCCGCAGCATTAACAATATTTAAAAATAAATTGCCAGAACCTATGCGTTCTATTCTTCACTGCAGGAATCCCACCAGCTTAAAAGGAAGTATGGACGTACTTTACGAAAGCGGATATGCATTTTATAACTCTTCTCAAGAAGTACAAAACAACCAATTAAACAAACCCCTTGGTTACAGAGAACCCAATAGAAATTTCAATCACAGTATTGTGCAGAATCAGAGATTAAATAGCAATCCAACGAACTACCTTCCTAATCATAACAGAAATAATTCTTACAGACTACCTTCTAGTGAACATCCAAGACCCCCGCCAAGCCAACCGTTCTTCCGACCAAATTTTAATTTACATCGTCAACAGAGTAATACAAACAATAACTCTCACAACAATAATCATCTGAATTTTTGCAATTTCAGATCAAATAATAACCATAATTTTAACAACAATTACCGATTTGGAAACAATACACAACCACAAAACACACATAACCACGTTAATAGGCCAGAACCTATGGAAGTGGACTTAGTGCGTGTTGCAAACAGATCAGCTACCGCACAATCAGAAAATTTTGAATCTCAAGCCTCCAGCACAGACTACCCTATATAGTCGTTAAATCTAAAACTATTCCTTTAAGATTTATTATAGATACCGGGGCAACCCATTCCATAATCAACCCTAACCTTTGTCATCCGAAATGGAGAAGCACCAGTGAAAAACCCCTTAAATTAAAAACTTTAAACCACTTTGTGGAAATTAACGAAAAATCTAATATACCACTATTCGAAGAGATAGGTAACCCCTCAGACAAAGTTGAATTCTTGGTCTGCAAATTTCATGACCAATTCGATGGTCTAATCGGTAATAATATTCTTCTTCAGATAGAAGCAATTGTCGATTATAAAAATAAAATGTTAATATCAGGAACAAAAACGATTGACTTATACTTCGAAATAAGAAACGATATAGATAAAAATATATCACAGAATAAGCAATATGAGGAAATCGAAATAAACCTGTCCGTATCGCAGAAGGAAGGACTAGGCTTCATCAAAGATCAGCGACTTGAAGATAATTAGTTTGTCTTAGAAGAGGGAATTTACAATATAGATAATTTTCAAATTCGTGCAAAAGTTAGAAAGTTAAAAAATGAAAGAACCAAATTAGAAATTCCTCAACCATTGGAGACAGAGGAGGTCGACCAACAGAATTTCAATATTATTGAGGAAAGGGATAAAATACCTGTTATGGATCAATTGAGAATTAACCATTTGAATCCAAAAGAACAAAATGCACTTCTAAATGTAGTGAAAAGATTCACTGACATATTCTACAATGAGAATTCAGATCTCACTTTCGCCAATGTTATAAAACATGGGGTATGCACAGTTAATGACATTCCTATTCAATGTAAAACCTATCGCTATCCTTATGTACATATGGAAGAAGTCAAAAACCAAATCCAAGAGATGTTACAAAAAAATATTATTCGTCACAACAACTCCCCATACTCCGCACCGATCTGGATTGTACTTAAGAAGGCAGATGCCAGCGGTAAAACGAATTGGAGACTTGTAATCGACTACCGCAAACTAAGTGAGGTAACCGGTGATGACAAATACCCCATGCCTAATATAGACGAAATTTTAGAGAAATTAGGGAATTGTCAATACTTTACGACACTTGATTTGGCGAAGGGATTTCACCAAATCGAAATCCATCAGCAAGACGTACACACAACGGCTTTCAGTGTCGAAAATAGCCACTACGAATTTCTGCATATGCCATTTGGATTAAAAACAGCCCCCGCGACATTCCAAAGATTAATGAAACATGTCCTAAAAGAATTCATTAATAAAATATGTCTAGTATATTTAGACGACATTATAATCAATTCAACATCTCTTCAAGAACGCATCGACTCTTTAAAGAAGATTTTTAATAGATTGAGAGAAGTAAACTTAAAAGTCCAAATGGACAAATCAGAATTCCTAAATAAGAAAACTGAGTTTCTGGGACATATGTATAGTCACTCCAGAAGGTACAAAACCCAATCCGACCAAAGTGAAATGCGTAAGAAATTTTCCAATGCCAAAAAATAGTAAGCAAATTAAGCAATTCCTAGGACCAACGGGATATTACAGTGAGTTTATAAAGGATTATTCTAAGATCGAGAAACCAATGACTAAGTATATAAAAAAGGACACCAAGGTAAATCTATCTGACACTGAATATCAGCAAAGCTTTGAAACCCTAAAAACACTTCTGATAAATGACCCCATTTTGCGATATCCAGATTTTAATAAAGTTTTTACGCTTACTACAGACGCCAGTCAATGGAAACTGATCACAAACCATTAACTTGGTTATTTTCCAACCCGAATCCACGCTTATTAGATGGAGGTTAAAATTAACTGAATTCGATTAGAGATCAGATACAAAAAGGGTACGAATAATAGCAATGCAGATGTATTATCCCATATAGAAATATCAGAAGGCAACTTATTAATAGAACAACCTACAATACCCAATAGCAATTCAGCACTAACGAACTTAGAGAACATTAAGGTAATAAAGACTTATCGTAAAGTCTTACACATAGTCAATGTAACAGAATTTGAAATAGCAAAAAATCGTATAAAAGCAAACTTCCTAGCACTCAAACCCAAGTCAAGTTTAGTAGAACCAATGAATAATACCATTAACCAAAGTTTCATTTTATTGGAAGCTAAAATAGATAACATAAAACCACATTTTAAAGAAAAGAGAGCACTCATGAACATACTAGGTACAGGTCTCAAATATTTAGCTGGAACAATGGACCACGAAGACGAAGTTCAGATCAAAAACAAGTTAGGTAAATTATTCGAATACAATGTTGAGTTAACCAATAAGAGTAATAAGCAGGTCCTCATAAATAAAGAATTATCCGACCAAATTCAAAACATAACTTCATAATCAGAAATCAACAGTTTACAATAGAAAACTACGTGAACTCTTTTAACAAAGAACTGACAGGTAGGGTAATAACTCTAGAACAGGAAATGAAGCTAATACAATATATGTACTAGATCATTCACGACATGATACTCCTTAGAAGCCATGTAGATAACATAGAGCAAATTTTGTTTTCTAGTTCAGATCAAAAACAAGTTAGGTAAATTATTCGAATACAATGTTGAGTTAACCAATAAGAGTAATAAGCAGGTCCTCATAAATAAAGAATTATCCGACCAAATTCAAAACATAACTTCATAATCAGAAATCAACAGTTTACAATAGAAAACTACGTGAACTCTTTTAACAAAGAACTGACAGGTAGGGTAATAACTCTAGAACAGGAAATGAAGCTAATACAATATATGTACTAGATCATTCACGACATGATACTCCTTAGAAGCCATGTAGATAACATAGAGCAAATTTTGTTTTCTAGCAAATTAGGGATTCTGACAAAAAATATCTTAGGTAAAGAAGAACTAGAACTAATTACAAATGCCGATAGTCTCAAGGAAATAAAGATGGCAGTAACTACTTACCGAGATCAAATAATAATCGTCCTACTTATCCCAGAGTTTGCCGAGTACAATTATTCGAAGGTCTTAATTGAGCCACTCCCAGACACCCAAAATAAATCCATACTCCTAAAAGACAAAGAAATTCTGGTAAACGACAAAAATATAGCATTTGAATTTCTAGTAAAAGATAATCTAAAGAAAAACCTTTTAGAAATAAACGATACTTGTATTAGAAATATTATGAGCCTATTCCACTAGGATAATTACAAATATTGTAGAGGTAAAGGAAATAACAACAGGTGTTATAATAACGAAAAACATACGGGAAAGTATAGTAAAACAAAATTGTAATAATCTAAATATGAAATTGAGCGGCACATACTTAATAAAATTCAAAAATTGTAAAATAGAAATAAATAATAAAACGTATGAAAATATCGAAAAAGTAATATACGACAAAATCATACTACCAAATTTTGTAACGAAAATTAAGGAAGGAA
This sequence comes from Dioctria linearis, assembly GCA_963930735.1. Lineage (NCBI taxonomy): Eukaryota > Metazoa > Arthropoda > Insecta > Diptera > Asilidae > Dioctria > Dioctria linearis. The sequence goes on along the minus strand of OZ005744.1, from coordinate 76,450,538 downwards.
AAACCATTCCAGATGTAAAGTTAGATGAGTTATACTTAAAAAACGTAAAAAATGGGGCATTGACAGAAATGCATTAAAAAAATAACAAAATTTTCAACTCAGTATCATCAAGTATTAATGTGTCAGTTATTGTTAGTATAGTTGCCATAATTATAATCATAATATACCTAAAGAGAAATAAGAAAATTGCAGTTAGAGAAACTATTTTTAAAGTTTCGTCGGAGCCTCAATCAAACGATGGGGGAGTTACAGTAAACAAATCTGCAATATAATAATTACATATAACGTATACATATATCATAATTACCTTTCCGTTCAGTGCATTAATTATCCCACGATCATACCATGACACTTTATACCATCACTCGGTATTTTCACAGCACGAAACCGCTTACGCCTGAAATTTACAAATATCATATTATCATACAAATAATTCTTGAATGCTATTTATAAAGAATTCGAGTAATATATTTCCTTTCACATAAAACTGAAAAACATAAAATTGTCACGTGCACATTCTTTTACACGGGTAAATTATCAAACTTAAGTGAAATATAATCCGCCAACTGCAATTTTCCTAAAAGCTCGTAGAGCAAAGAAGATAATGTAATTATAAATGTAAGTTAGTCTAATTTTAATCTTATTCCGGTACGGCCGCGAAAATTATTAATTGTACTTCTTTAAATAAAAAAATTGTTCTTATTAAAATAAAGTTGGAGAAGTGAAGAAATAAATTTGATTCAAATAAAGTGAAACAGTTTCAATTAATTGTTTTTTTTATTATTATAATTTTTTTTATCCCAATTGCAAGAGCGATTGGTAAATTTAATCCACAGCTTCTGAATAAATCGCTCTTGCAATTAGTAAGAGGACTTAATTGGAAGCTTTGCACGTAAAAGACGACTCATCAGCATTTGTGAAAGGGAATCTTGTGTTCCCGCTACGGGTGTACTCCGGTATTCTACCATGGACACAAAAGTGTCCTTGCCCTCCTCTGAACGTTTTCGTAGTGTATTTTTCGCGATATGAACTGCTTTTTCTGCCAAACTAGTAGAGTGCGGATAATGTGGACTACTTGTTTCGAACGTAAAACCCCATTCCCGACTAAATTCGAGACACTCATAAGAGTTGAAAGGCATATTATCACTAACTACAACTTTCGGTATTCCGAGACATGAAAATATTTTCTTTAGGGCTAAACTTACTTCGAAAGAAGATGTATTTTTAACAATTTTCAACTCAAGCCATTTTGAAAAGTATTCCATTAGTACTAGAAAAGTTTTTCCTTGAAACTGTAACAAGTCGCATCCTACAACATGAAAGGGTAAATCAGGGATTTCTCGGCAGATCATATTTTCTTTTGTATTTGATGATCTATACTTTTCGCATGTCCTACAAGAAGCAATCAGGTCATAAATGTCCTGGTTCATATGAGGCCAATATAAAATGGAGGCAGCGCGAGCTTTGGTTTTTGTTAGACCAAACTGAGATTCATGTAGTAATTTAAGCATTTCATTCTGAGGAGATTTACGGACAATAATGCGATCGTAAAAAAAAACCAACACCATCTATGAAGTATTTGTTATGTCTAATTCTCCAGAATTCTTTAATATGAGATGGGATTTTAGATATATCATTGGGCCATCCTAATGTAACAAACTTTTGCACCTGCTGCAAGACTGGATCACTTGCAGTAGCGACTTTAAATTTTTCCCTTTTTTCTTGACTTATGTCTATTGAACAAACAATATCAGTCAAGGAATCACCTAAATTCTCTATTGGAGGTTCAGCCTCAGTGCTGCGGGATAGCGTGTCTGCTGTATGTGGAAAGCGACCTGGTACGTAACGTAGATTTAAGTCATATTTCAGTAGTTTCAATTTAATTCTTTGTAAACTAGGGGAAGATACATATATTATGCAAGTTGTTGAATATCACCATACCATATAAATTAGTAGATAATAGAAATAAAAGTAGCAAAATTCCATAAAAACAAACAGATGAATGTATGTATATAAGATTCATCATAATTGCTAAATTTCACAGCTCTTACAGCAAAATTTGTTGACTAGACATTTCCCACATTCTTGTCGCCACAAAATCGTCTGGCAATGAAATTAGAATCCGTCGAAGGTATTGCAATGTAATTAGAATCCGACAAAAATATTTTGTGATGATAAGGTGTGGGAAATTATGAAATAATAAATTTTCACGTTGCTTAGATTTTAGCGTTTTACGAAAATGTCGAATAAGCATCTTTTTATTATAAAAATGTAATTTTGTGTAAAGTAAAATATAGTACAGCTTTTACTTTTATCGAAGTAGGTGTTTATATTTTACCCAGTTCTCGTCAAATCGTCGCACTAGTTTTGTACTAGGGTGACATCACAAGGTTGCATAGGTATTGTACTTAGGCAACGTTCTTCTACATCGGGCGGCAATTAAGCCATTTGCATTGTCGCGGTACAAAAAACATTTGGTGACCCCGACGTGATTCTCTATTAAGAGAATTGCACTACACTGCTTCCATAGCGAGGAAGGCCACAGACATCAGCATCAAAGGTGAATTTATAACAGCAGTTTATTACTGCTGCACATCATAAAGGATCATTACAAAGGCTAAAATCAAGAAGTTTTATTCTGTTTCGAACCATGGCTGATGCAAAAGTTGAACCGATGCTGCAAGAACAGGATGCTATTGGTAGTAAACTAGAAAAGCTACTAATAAATATCGGCAAAGATCCATTAGACCGTAAAACTGAAGATTACATCGCAAAGAGAATACAGTTATCAGACAAATACTGGCGTGTAATTCAATCAAACCACAAAAAACTCACTCCTTTCCAGGAGCGGCTTGCCAGTTCACACTACTTCAAGAAAGAGTACTTCAAACAGCTAGAACAGGTGTATCTTACACTAAACAGTTTATTATTGGAACATCAAGCGAAGATCGTGTCCACAACTCCCACTACAGAAGGTAATCATGGAGCGACAAGCTCAGCAGGCGCTGCATCCAGCAGCAACAATAAGCAGGCTGATGAAAACAGTGGTAACTTAGATGATGAGGAAGGTAGTGGCGACGACGACAGCGATGACAATGTTAAACAAAATAACAACGGACGAAAACCTTCCTTAATTTCGGAACTATATGAAGACAAAACTATGGATGTGGTCGCTTGCAAGCTAATACGCAAACAAAAGGCCCTAATGAGGCTCACAACACACCAAATAAGAAATATTGAGTCAAGGCAGGATCAACAGCATCCAAGCCAATATTTCAAGCTAAAAATTGACATACTCAAACAATATCAGAGACAGATGGTTGACAATGACCAACAAATTTGGGAAATTGCCAATGAAGACAATCCACTGGGCTATAAATCAGATCTGTTCTACGACCTCGATGGCTGGACGCAAGATACTATCATTTCACTCGAACAGCAAGTATCAATTCTTGAAGATAAATCCACCGAGCAGCCTGCACCTTCAAGACCTCAAGAAGGCTTGATTAAATTGCCAAAGATTTCCTGCCCATATTTGATGGCAACTATTTACAGTGAACACAGTTCCGTGATCTGTATGTCCAGCTAATACACAACCAAACTATAAGCAACACTCAGAAGATGTTCTATCTAAAAACCAATCTGAGCGGAGAAGCAATGGCGTTAGTTCAACATCTACAAATTTCTAATGGGAATTACGACGATGCATGGGGTATCCTGAATAACCGATATAATAATAAGCGGTTACTTGTTACGGCGATATTAAGTCGATTGCTGTCACAACCAACAATTCAAGCTGAATCAGCTGCAGCTATTAAGAGCCTGCACGACACAACCAATGAATGTCTGTATGGACTGAAAAATTTAGGATTGCCCACAGCAACTTGGGATCCTTTGATAATACATATAGTAATCAAAAAATTAGACAAAACTACGCATGGCTTATACGAGCAATCACTAGAAGCACCAAGAGAACTAGACACAATTGGGAACTTCCTGAAATTTCTAGAAACTCGATTTCAGTCCCTAGAAGCTCTTGGAGGCCGAACTTTATGCAACGTAACAAATAGCCCGAAACTTACAAATCAGTCGAAATCATCCGCATTCATGGCACCCTCAATAAACAGCTAGTGTATCATCTCTAAGCAGAGTCATCCATTATATTCTTGCAAAGACTTCCTTTCCAAGAGCCCATCAAGCAGGCTTGACATAGTTAGAAAACATAATCTATGTGTAAACTGCATGAAGGGGAGCCATTCCGCTAAGAATTGCACTCTTAGAGGTTGTAAAATGTGTTCTTCAAAACATAACAATATCGACATCTTGAAAGAGAAGCTAAAAATCAATACAGCACAAGAGGAGGAGTTCTACAGAAGACACAAGAATCAACCCGGCCGTATCAACAGAAGGGTCAACAGAACTCACACCTTTCGCCAATCAGCTCATCTTCTCAAAACCCCAACCACTTTAGCTGCACAAGCAACGAAGGCGCAAAGGAGTTATGTTTTGTTAAGTACTGTAATTGTGAAGTTACGAAACAACGAGGGATTGAAGTGGAGTGCAGGCAATACTAGATTCCGGCTCTCAATTGAATTTTATCACAGAGCAGCTGGCGAAGAAACCGTCGTTAAGAGAAACATTTGACCCATTGCAAATTCAAGGCATTGGTCAAAGCCACGGAGGGCAAACAAGAGGATCAATGTAGAGAACTGCGATCAAGAACAAGTAGCTTCTCAATCAGAATTGAAGCGCATGTTCTGCAGAAATAACAACACATCAACCATCTCAGTCTTTGGATATCACAAACTGGTCCATACCACGGAACATTGAGTCAGGAGACCTGGATTCAATCGTCCAGGGAAAATAAACCTGCTTATAGGAGCAGACACCTTTTTCCAGCTACTCCTAGCTGGACAGATTAAACTAGAAGAAGGCCTTCCCATCTTGCAAAACACTAAATTAGGCTGGATAGTCTGTCTAGCCCTCTGACAGGTCTAGTCATAAATTGCAAGGGTACCGGATCAAAAAGGGGTTAGAAAGAAGAAGAAGATGGTATGTAAAAGAAAAATCAATTTTATTTCTTCGTTGAATATGACAAATTCTTTTCTTATTTACTACGCCTTAAAATTAGAAATTCAACTATCTAATTACTAAATAACAATCCAAACAACGTAAATCCAATGTTAAAGCAAAATCCAATATGAAAAAAAGACTCCAATCCAAAATGAATTCAATACTAAAATAAATCCAAATGTGAAATAATTCAATATTCCTGGCGTGAGAGTGCTCTCAAAATTTTAAGTCCGCTTCGTGAATCTGTAATATGAAAAAATAATGACTTAGTTGACAGTTCTGTGTGAAACTTCGGATGTAATGGTGAAATGTCAATACTACGTCAAAACGCTGTGTGAAGAGCACAGTGTATAGTCCTGATGTAGTATGCACATGTGTATTGGTTTATAATCTTCTTAGTAGTACTAGAATCAATGCTTCTAGTATTGCTTGTTTAGAGATATTAAAGTCAGTGTTTTTAATACCGTGGAATATGTGGGTGCCTTAATATTCTTAGAAATACTAGAATCAATGTTTTCTGATATTGCGCGGTTTATATGTATTAAAATCAATATTTTTAATACACTGCAGTGTGCAGAGGGGCACAGTGTATATTTATTGAAATATACGAAAGTTAGGTTAATGTACCTAAAAATACTAGAATCAATATTTCTAGCCTTTTGTAATGTTGTATTAAAAGCAATATTTTTAATACGATGTGCTAGGATCAAAGAACTCCTAGGTTGTTTTTCCAAGACTTGATAGCTTCAATACTGCTGATCTGTCTGGTGTGAATGCTCAGAACGCAATGCCGATTTCAATTTCTAACGCTCTATTTATACCCCGGATAATGTACAGAGTGAATGGGGCTTCAGAAGAAAGTTGAAAAGCGGTTGCGCGCGTTAGCACTGGCTGTGCTGATTTTTTCTGTAGGAAAAGAGAGAAGGCACGTCATCATGACTGATGACAATTGAAAGTTGCTGCTGCTTGATGGCAATAAATTATTTTGGTGAGGTTTTGTATTTATTATGAGCAATATTTTATATTAATGTTCCCTTTTCTCTCTTTTTAGCAATGTGACCTAGTGATGCTGGTTTGGATCACATGTGGAATGGAGGATACTGTGTACCATAGGTGTACATAGGTAAATGTGTGGTGGTATATTCCCAGATCATAATTGATCTGGGATTATACCTTTCTGTTGACCTTTTTATGATTTATTTTTAGGGATGATCTTTTGGAGTGGTCAGTGCATAGGCGTTGTGCTATAAAAGCTATAACTTTTTAGCGAAGAAAATGTGTACTGCATTTAATGCAGTTTGTATGCTTGTACCAGCTAGAGTTATTTATAAAATAAAATGTTGTGTGTTGACGGAACATCCTCCCACCTCAAAACGGAAAAAAGTGCTTTTGTGTCAGTCAAAAATGTGAACATTTTCAATAAAATATAACTCGTGTGATTTGATAAAAATGCACTTACGTTATTTGATTTGTAACCATACCCTGACCTTCCCATTGGCAAGCCTTTTGAAACGTAGGATATCGCCGTCTTCGGTGGGGATGCGAAACACTTTTCTTGCCGTTAAAACTTGCACCCATGGAATCGGCTGGTGTTGTAATTGATCCCATAGGCGGGGATCGATTATTAAATTCGATGGTATCGGCTGTCTATTTGCAGTGGAAGCTGGTTGCTGTTTTTTGCCTTTGGGGGTATTTGGTCTTGCTGTGGGAGCCGGTCGCTGATTCTTGCTTGCACTTGGTCTCTCCGTGACAGAAGCCGATGACGCATTTTTGTGTTTGTAGGCAGTTGGTGTCTCCACGACAGAAGCCGATGAGGCAGTTTTGTGTTTGTAGGTAGTTGGTGGCCGTCTAGGCCTAGTCGGCTGCCTGAATTCTGGCCCCTTGGGTTTTGCCACTGCCTCAAATGGTGGTTGAAAAGGTTTTGGCGCTGGGGGTGTTAAAGTTCTAAGCCGTTCCTTTAATGACTCCAGATCAGGAACATCGTCTATAAGTAGACAATCGTCTAACGATGGCATGGAATTCATCATAAAAAAATAAAAAGATAAAAAAACTAAAAAATGAACCAAAAAATAAAATAAAAAGATAAATAAATTGTTACTGCACTTCTTTACAGTCTCGCGCCCTTTTGTCGAATGACAGGTTGACTGTGAGTCTGGAACTGGACTACTTAGAGACTGTACTTGCGACTGTTAAAGGTCGATCTTCATTGGGTAGCTTGTATAATTTTGAGATTGGCCGCAGAAAGGAATTGCTGACAGTTTTGATTGTGGCTACCCTGACTTTGTTGTCAGTGCCGGGAGAAATTTGAGTAATTCTCCCTAGCGGCCATTTTGTTGGTGGAAGTCTATAATCTTCAATTAAAACTATGTCGTTGATTTGTATGTTGTCATGTGGTGTTTGCCATTTGGAGCGCTGTTGTAAGCTATGAAGGTATTCCTTCGACCACTGTTTCCAAAATTGATTTGTCAGCCATTGCATATATTGCCAACGTTTCAAAGATGCAATGTTCTCTGGTATAGATGGCTCTGGGAGCATTTTTAGTTGTCGGCCTGTTAAGAAATGTCCGGGTGTGAGAACGTTGAGATGGTTTGGGTCATTTGATAAGGCAGTTAATGGTCTAGAGTTGACGCATGCTTCGATTTGACAGATTGTAGTGGTTAATTCTTCGTATGTCAATGAGGCGTTTTGGAGTGTTTTTTTCATATGAGTTTTGATTGTTTTCACTGCTGCCTCCCATAATCCGCCGAAGTGAGGTGCTGATGGTGGATCAAAGTGCCACGTGACTCCTGTCAAATCTGAATCTGCGGCATTTTTTTCGGGTAGAGTGTGCATCACCCTCTGAAGCTGTTTGCCTAATTCTCTACTTGCTCCAATGAAGTTAGTTCCGCAATCCGAGTATAGATGTAAGCATAGCCCTCTTCTTCTGGTGAATCGCTTCAATGCAGCGATGAAAGCCACTGTCGTCAATTCCGACACGACCTCGATGTGGATGGCTTTCGTGGCCATGCATACAAATATGCTTAGATAGACTTTGCTTATTTTGGCATTTCGCAGTTTTGACGTTTTGACGTTGATGGGTCCGGCGTAGTCTACGCCCGTGTGCTCAAAGGTTAAGGTGGGGGTGACTCTATTTGGTGGAAGATCTCCCATAATTTGCTTTGATTGAGTTGGTTTGGTTTTAAAACACGGAATGCATTTTTGAATTTGCTGTCGAATCGTATTTTTATCGTTTAATAACCAATATTCGCTGCGGAGTAGGTTCAGAACCAATTGAGGTCCGCCGTGCAAGGAATATCGATGTATGTGATTGATTAAAATATTAGATATATGGTGTTTATTTGGTATGATGATCGGATGTTTTTGATCATATGGTAGTATGGAATTTTTGAGTCTGCCGCCAACTCTGATGAGTTTGTTGGATTCCATAAATGGATTGAGCGATAGAATGGGACTCCTTTTTGGTATGGGTTGGTTGTCTTTTAGACATTGATATTCATGTGAAAACGAGAATTTTTGTAGCGTTGTAATTATTACCATCTCAGCTTCTCGTAACTCTGAGCATGTTAAATATTTGTCGTTGCGATTGGTATGGCAAGCTCTACAGTTGCTGATGAATCTCTTACAATACGCTATAATTCGTACTAATTTGGGAAACGATGAATATTTTGTCAACCACTCTACATCTTCGCTAGTACAATTCAATGCTTTGATCTTTCGCGTATCAAGCTCAATCCACTTATTGAGATTGAGTTGAGTCGGCCAATCTTGGAAATGTTTTTGTAACCATGATGGTCCAGTCCACCATTGTTTAAATGTAGACAGTTCTTCTGGCTGTAATCCCCTAGAAGCGCAGTCTGCTGGCTTTTGTTTTGATGGCACGTATCGCCATGATTTCGGATGAATAGTTTCTTGGATTTCGGCCACTCTGTTGGCTACGAAAGTTTTCCAGCAGTTAGGTGGTTTCTGAATCCATGATAATGTAACTTCGGAATCAGACCAAGCATAGATGGAGCTGTTTTGAAGCTTGACATCTGCTATTATTTGTTTGAGTAGGCGAGTGAGGAGGACGGCTCCACTCAGCTCGAGCCTGGGAAGCGAGACTGTTTTTATTGGTGCGACCTTTGTTTTGGACGTAAATAAATGGGTGTGAATTGAATTGTCTTGATACGCAATTCGGATGTATACAGCAGCTGCGTAGGCTGTAATTGATGCGTCACAGAAACCGTGTACTTGTATGGTTTTGGCGTTGGGCGTGAAATTCACCCATCGTGGTATTCGGAGTTTTGAGGGATGTGTTAGACTTTCTCTGAATTCTTTCCATTTTAAGGAAATTGTGTCTGGTAATGGTTCATCACAAGAGAATTTGGTTAACCACAAGTTCTGTATGAATATTTTTGCGACAATGAAGCTCGGTGCAAACCATCCTAGTGGGTCGAATAGAGCTGCGATCTCGGATAAGATAATTCGTTTGGCGAAATAAGCGTGCGGGGATTGGATCTGTCACCTTAAAACTGAATTCGTCTGTGATCGGGTGCCACTGGAGACCAAGAGTTTTTATTGTGTCATCTTCGGATAAATTTAATATGGCTTTCACTTCTCTGTGGTCAGGAGGAATGTTTTCCAGAAGTTCTGGATAATTTGATGTACATTTCCTTAAGTTAAATCCACCCTTAGTCAAAATGCTAATAAGTTCTCTTTGTAAACGTAGCCCTGTCGTGATGTCATGAGCTCCAGTCAAGAGATCGTCTACATAGAAGTCAGTTTTCAGACTTTCAGCTGCTAGTGGAAAGTTGTGCTGCTCATCTTCTGACAGTTGGTGTAATGTGCGAAAGGCAAGGTATGGAGCCGCTGTTACTGTTGTGAGTCGCAAATCATTTATGGGTGCGTCCTTTGATTTTCTCCATAATATTCTTTGGAAGTCTGTGTGCTCAGGATGTACTTGTATCATCCTGTACATTTTTTCGATGTCTGCAGTGTGTGCTACTTGGTGTAACCGCCATTTTAGGATGATTGCCCATAAACTCGGCTGTATTGTTGGTGCGACCAACATTTGTTCGTTTAGTGACCTTCCATTAGCAGATTTGGTTGATGCGTTAAAGAATACCCGTAATTTGGTCGTAGAACTTTCCTTCATTACAGCGTGGTGAGGCAGATAATAATGGTTGATGTTAGGTGTGTATGTCTTCCTTTCGCGTGTGAGTTCGGCTGGTGTAATTTCCTCCATGTGTCCTAGTTCTATGTATTCGTTGATACATTTTTTGTATTGGCAGTATAAGTTTGCATCTTTGATAAGCGTTTTTCCAATTGGACGTATTGCATTAGGGCGCGTGTTCTAGTCTGGCCGAGTTCTGGTCTATTGGGTTCTCTAAATGGGATTTTCACCTGATATTGGCCGTTCCCCAACCTTTTGGTATTAGTGACATATGCCGTTTCGCAAGCTTCCTCATCGGGATGGATGTTCTTCATAAGAATTTCTCCTAATTCCCAAAATCTTCTCAGCAGTTGATCTGTTTGAGTGATGAGGTTTGTTTGTGTTGTAAACGTACGTATATTACTGCTGTCAGATGAGTTTGTATTTCCCATCAGGATCCACCCCAATTGGGTTTACTGAGCAGTGGGTTCCCCTGGTGCCCCCTTTATTACTCCGCTTTCTATGATCTGGGCATATGTGTCTGCCCCTAATAGAATGTCGATTTGACTGGGAGTGTGAAATTTGGGATCTGCTAATTGCAGGGTTTGTATGTATGACAGATTTTTGACGTTTATTTTGTCAACTGGAATGAGGTCTGTGATTTTCTTCACTACGAGAGCCTTTGGTTTTGTCTCATATGTCGTGTGAAGTGATTTGAGTTTACATGTCACTTGGGTGTTTACATGCGCAGTTTGCGTTTTTCCCAATCCAGTGACCTCGACGCTTATGGACTGCCTTTTTAGATTTAGTCGTTTGCTAGCTGCTTCTGTCATAAAGGAGACTTGAGAGCCAGAATCAATTAAGGCTCTCATCGTGGAAACTTGTCCTGATGAATTTTCTATGTCTACTAAAGCTGTCGACAGCAGTGCTCTCCTTGGGTTGGTAGAGAAGAATGTTTGTGTTACTGCCTCAGAGCCGTCAGTAATACGATCAAGGTTCGGTTCTCCTTGTTTTGAAGTGATTTTGGATTTGTATGAACTGCCTAGTTTGGATGATTGCTCTATATGTAAGAGCGTGTTATGTCGTTGGTTGCATTGCAAGCAGTTTTTTTGGCTTTTAAAACTGGTAATATTATGCCCAGAACGTAGGCAGTTCTTGCATAATTTGTTGTGTTGGGCAAATTGTAGCCTTTCTGCTGGTGAGAGTTTTCGGAATGTTGAGCATTGAAACAGACTATGGTTTTGCTTGCACTTTGCGCATGCCGGGGACTTATTAAGGAATGTGTATGTGTTTTTTGGTAGAGAATTGTTTGGTGAATTCTCCTTGACTCTTGTGATTTTATTATCTTGGAGAGCTTCTAGAGTGCGGATGCGGGATTCTAGAAATTTGACTAGATCGGCATAACTAGGTATTGCAGTTTGACTTCCTTGTTTTTGCTCCCAGTGATAATGTGTTTCAGCTGGGAGTTTTTGAACGAGGAGATGCACGAGAATCGGATCCCAATTGGAGGTGCAGATTCCGAGTGCTCGTAAATCATGGAGACTCTCTTCTGTTTGATCAATCAAGTTCTTGATTGTTTCGGCGGATTCGTGTTTAATAATGGGTTGATTAAGTAATAATTTGAGTTGTGTTATCACTAATACTCTTTTGTTGTCGTAGCGTTTTATGAGAAAGTCCCATTCCTTTTGATAATTGTCGTTAGTAATTTCAAATTGCCGGATAAGTCGTTCGGCCTTGCCTGTCAGACAAGTTTTTAAGTAGTGGAATTTTTATACCTTTGATAAGTACGGATCTTTATGTACCATTGATTTGAAGAGATCGTAAAATGATTTCCAAGCTCGGTATGTACCATCGAATTTTGGTATGGTAATGGGGGTAGTTTGATGTCTGACTTAGGCGTTTCAATGGTAGACCTTTCTCTAGTGTTATCGATTTCGTCAGTCTCAGAGAAAGTTTTTAGCTCTTCTCTGAGTTCTGAGATGAACTCTACATATTTTTTATTTGTAGATTCGTAGAGTGAATTTTCTATCCGGCTGCATCGTCGCCATCGGATTGGTGAATAGTGACGTTGTTTTGCACAAATCTATTCCAGATGGCGTTTATGGTTTCTATTCTAGTTTGGTAGTAACTTTCCGTGCGTGCTTTGCTTGTTTTAGTGTGGTTAGCTATAGCCTTCACTAATTGCTCGTGTAGACCCTTTTGTGAGCGAACTAGATTTTTGACACTTACTATCTTCTATCCTTTTCTATCCGGCTCGAAGGACCAATGTCTAGCCCTCTGACAGGTCTGGTCATAAATTGCAAGGTACCGGATCAAAAAGGGGTTAGAAAGAAGAATAAGATGGTATGTAAAAGAAAAAATCAATTTTATTTCTTCGTTGAATATGACAAATTCTTTTCTTATTTACTACGCCTTAAAATTAGAAATTCAACTATCTAATTACTAAATAACAATCCAAATAACGTAAATCCAATATGAAAAAAAGACTCCAATCCAAAATGAATTCAATACTAAAATAAATCCAAATGTGAAATAATTCAATATTCCTGGCGTGAGAGTGCTCTCAAAATTTTAAGTCCGCTTCGTGAATCTGTAATATGAAAAAATAATGACTTTAGTTGACAGTTCTGTGTGAAACTTCGGATGTATGGTGAAATGTCAATACTACGTCAAAACGCTGTGTGAAGAGCACAGTGTATAGTCCTGATGTAGTATGCACATGTGTATTGGTTTCTAATCTTCTTAGTAGTACTAGAATCAATGCTTCTAGTATTGCTTGTTTAGAGATATTAAAGTCAGTGTTTTTAATACCGTGGAATATGTGGGTGCCTTAATATTCTTAGCAATACTAGAATCAATGTTTCTGATATTGCGCGGTTTATATGTATTAAAATCAATATTTTTAATACACTGCAGTGTGCAGAGGGGCACAGTGTATATTTATTGAAATATACGATAAGTTAGGTTAATGTACCTAAAAATACTGGAATCAATATTTCTAGCCTTTTGTAATGTTGTATTAAAAGCAATATTTTTAATACGATGTGCTAGGATCAAAGAACTCCTAGGTTGTTTTTCCAAGACTTGATAGCTTCAATACTGCTGATCTGTCTGGTGTGAATGCTCAGAACGCAATGCCGATTTCAATTTCTAACGCTCTATTTATACCCCGGATAATGTACAGAGTGAATGGGGCTTCAGAAAAAAGTTGAAAAGCGGTTGCGCGCGTGAGCACTGGCTGTGCTGATTTTTTCTGTAGGAAAAGAGAGAAGGCACGTCATCATGACTGATGACATTTGAAAGTTACTGCTGCTTGATGGCAATAAATTATTTTGGTGAGGTTTTGTATTTATTATGAGCAATATTTTATATTAATGTTCCCTTTTCTCTCTTTTTAGCAATGTGACCTAGTGATGCTGGTTTGGATCACATGTGGAATGGAGGATACTGTGTACCATAGGTGTACATAGGTAAATGTGTTGTGGTATATTCCCAGATCATAATTGATCTGGGATTATACCTTTCTGTTGACCTTTTTATGATTTATTTTTAGGGATGATCTTTTGGAGTGTCAGTGCATAGGCGTTGTGCTATAAAAGCTATAACTTTTTAGCGAAGAAAATGTGTACTGCATTTAATGCAGTTTGTATGCTTGTACCAGATAGAGTTATTTAAGGTGAGGTGATGTTGTTTATAAAAAAAAATGTTGTGTGTTGACGGAACATAGTCAGTGGAAAAACGTCGAACGCATCCGCTACCAATGTCTTGTGTGGTATTTGCTCCGAAGAACAAGAAGCCACACTAAATGAACAAGTTGAACGGTTTTGGAAACAAGAAGAAGTTGACTCTACTAACCCAACCTTGTCGGCCTCAGACATTAGGTGTGAATCACACTTCAACCAAAACGTGAGAAGGACGAAACAGGTCGCTTTGTGGTAAGGCTGCCTTTCGCAAATGAAGCAACGAACCTAGGAGAGTCGAAAGACTTCGCGCTTAATAGATTTTATTCGTTAGAACGAAAGCTGACTAGAAATCCTGATATAAAGACGCAGTACATTGACTTCCTTAAAGAATATAAGAATCTTCGGCATATGGAAGAGATCAGTTTAAAAGAAATCTCAGGCCCATATTACTTCCTTCCACATCACTGCGTGACTAAGCCAGATAGCACCACCACGAAGCTTCGGGTAGTTTCCGATGCATCAATGAAAACGTCATCGAACGTTTCATTGAACGACATCTTATACACTGGGCCCACTATTCAAGCTGAGCTCTTCTCCATATTACTACGATTTCGCCTACCACGGTATGTATTCACAGCGGATATAGAAAAAATGTACCGTCAAGTAATACTGGACAAGGATGACAGGAAATATCAACTAATCCTTTCAAGAGATGATCCATCCAAGCAGTTGAAGTGTTATCTATCAATTATCTACGGTTCCTTACGGTGTAAGAACGGCTCCCTACTTGGCGACGAAATGTCTTCAACGACTGACAGGCCAAATGGCAGAACAGCGCCCTCTGGAAGCCGCAACACTCATTCAAGATTTTTACGTTGACGACGTTATGACTGGTTGCAACAGTCTCAGTGAAGCCATAGAAACACAAGAACAATTAACTCAGATTCTCCAATCTGGAGGATTCAAATTACGTAAGTGGTGCGCGAACCACACGGCATTATTAGAAAATATGGCTTGAGAAGACAGAGCACCGCAGCTAGAACTCCATGACGGTAATGACTGCCACGTAAAGACTTTGGGAATAACATGGCTGCCACGTTCTGATGAGTTTGCTATCAAAACTCAATGGACAGATGAACAAACTATTACCAAGAGAAGTGTTTTGTCAAACATAGCTCATCTATTTGACCCTCTTGGTTTCATGAGTCCGGTTATTGTAAAGATGAAGATATTCTTACGAGAATTGTGGGCACTTATCCTTGGCTGGGACGATAAACTACCAGACGAACATAGCTCTACCTGGATCAACTTTCGTCAGAGTTTTGGCATCTTAAGTGACATAAAAATACAAAGACATGTTATGTGCCGTGCTCTATGCAATTACATGCTTTCTCAGATGCATCTGAACAACCATTAGGGGCTGTAATATATATACGATCTATTCTCCAGAATGGACTTATAATAGTGAGATTGCTATGTGCCAAATCGAAAGCAGCACCAAAGAAAAACGTAACAATACCCAGATTAGAGTTGTGCGCTGCCAAGTTAACTGCCAACTTAATGCATCGAGTTAAGGAGGATTTGAAATGGAATCAACCCTGTTATTATTGGTTTGATTCAGAAATTGTGCTAGCCTGGCTAAATTCATCATCATCTTCACATTACACATTTGTAGCGAATCACAAGGAGGATTTCTATATTAGAAGGTATTGATCACAGAAATTCGTTCAAATATTTACAAGGAACGTTGGCATACATCCTGAGATTTATTAAAACCATCGGTCAATTGCCGAAGGAACGTAAAAACGATCAGCTTAGCGTACAAGAATTAGTTGGTGCATTAATGGTGATCTTAAAGGAAGTTCAACAGCAAGGTTTTGAAGAACACATAACACATCTTCAAGGAAGTAAGCACGTTAATGCAAACAGCAGCTTATGCAGTCTGAGCCCATTCTTAGATGAAACGGGAATTATAAGAGTTGGAGGAAGGCTTCAAGAATCCGAATTGCCTTACGACGCTAAACATCCGATTCTTCTACCATATGATCACCACGTAACCAAATTATTAATGACTCATATTCATGAAACAAACTCACACGTAGGCGCACAAGCACTACTGGCAATAACGAGACAAAAAATTTGGCCCATCAAAGGAAAAACTGTTGCCAGGTCAATAATTCAAAATTGCGTCCGTTGCTGCAAATTTAAGCCGAAACTCTTTGGGCAGTTTATGGGAAATCTTCCTACTCACAGAGTTCAACGTCAAGACCATTTATCAACGTGGGAATTGACTTCTGTGGACCGTTCTACATTCATTTCAAGCTGAGAGGTAAGACGCCTCAAAAATGTTACGTGGCCATATTTTGTTGCTTTTCCACCAAAGCAGTCCATATAGAATTGGTAAGGGATCTTAGTACCGATGCATTTGTTAGAGCCCTGAAGCGATTTGTGAGTAGGCGAGGTAACTGTAGAAATATTTACTGTGACAATGTGACTACTTTCGTGGGAGCCAGCAACCAGTTAAAGGAGATTCAACAAGCAGTGTATAGCAAAAATGCTGAAGGAAAAATAACACAGTTCTGCACAAATAGAGGGATTGACTTCCATTTTATCCCACCAAGAGCTCCTCATTTCGGTGGCCTATTTAAAAAGAGTGTAGATTCAGCTTCCCTGACTTTTGAAGAATTAACGACAATAATGACAGAGATTGAGGCAATTTTGAACTGAAGGCCTATAACACCAATGTCAAGCAATCCAAATGATCTTTGTGCGCTAACACCAGGTCCTTTTCTAATTCGCGAACCACTAACAAGTGCTGTTGATCCCAATGCACATTCTTCAAAGACGTCTCTGCTCAAAAATTGGAAACAAATATCAGAGTTAAAAAACCAGTTCTGGCAGCGATGGACAAGGGACTACTTATGTGAGTTGCAGCATCGCTACAAATGGAAGCAGCGCTGCAAAAACGTGCAGCCAGGGGCTATGGTCGTGATAAAGGATGACAATCTCCCTCCGTTAAGTTGGCAATTAGGACGAATGGTCAACACTATTAAGGGAGCAGATGGCTTGGTTCGAGTGGTTGATGTCAAAACAACATCGGGAATATTAAAACGGCCGATACATAAATTAGCTCCATTACCTATAAAACAAGAACAAAACATTTCCGCTGGAGTCGAGCCTTCAGCAGATCCTAATATCCAGAGCACTCTTCCTTCAGGCAACAAGCGAGAAGAAGAGAGAGAAACGCAACATGGGACTCCTGCAAAAAAATCCCGACGTGCAATGTCACCTATAAGTTTTGTTCTTCTGGCATGCCTGATTGTACCAATATTAGCGAACAGTCCAATACAGTTATCTACTTTCAAAACTCAACCAGGATTGTACTTTGAAAGCATGGGATCCACTCACCTCTTGACCAACGAATGGAAACTGATCATATACTACAACTTGGAATCATACTGGAAGGAGCTTGAAAACATCAACAATGGGATAAACAATCTAAGAAAGATTTGTTATTCAACAAGCGATACTAAAGCATGCACACAAACAGTTGTTCAATTTTCTGACACAGTAACAGAACTCGAAAACAACAACTCGTTGCTCGCCCGTGACTCGAGTTCAAGATATAGAAGGGCCCCATTAGAAATTGTGGGAAATCTTGCACATTCCTTATTTGGAGTATTGGATTCGACTTATGCCGAGAAAATGTCTCAAATAATAAATAATCTTGAAGGAAATCAACAACATCTACTGGAATTACTAAAAAACCAAACTTCTATAGTGGACTCAACGGTAAATGTAATCAAAAAATCTAGTGAGATAATGGAAGGTCGACTACAAGAGTTTGAAGTGCATATAAATCGAACCATTCTCCAACTTAAAGGGATAACCAAGGAAGTTCAAGAACAAAGAATCTTAGAAATGTTCAATGCTTTGGCAGTGCGTTTAATTTTAGCAACCACCAACTATCAACGAATGCAGAAAATGTTGCTGGATGTCATTATAGACATTCACCACGGAAAGATGAATCCCACACTACTAACACCGAAGCAGTTTCGAAATCAATTAATTATTATCAAGGAAAATCTACAACCAACTTTGCGGTTACCAGCAAATCAATGTAATTTATTGGAACTGTACAGCCTCATGACCCTTGAAGTGCGAGTAGCAAAAACACAGTTGATCTTCAGGGTGAAACTACCACTATTTTCTTATGAACCATTCGAATTACTACGAATTGTTCCGGTTCCAGTTTTGGTTATCGACTCATTTGTGATCATCGAGCCATCATCTCAATTCCTCATAATCAATCTACATCGTGATCAATACTATCCGTTGTCAGAACAAGAAATGGCAATGTGTTCTACAATTGGCCACTTCAATCCTCTATGCAACCAGCATCTTCCTCTATTCAGAAAGCGAGCTAACACCAGCGCCTGTGAAACTGGATTTCTCACAAACTCTCCATCATTACCTACCTGCAAGATTAACAAATCCTACAATACACCCCGAAGGATACAACTTGTCAGTTCGAACCATTGGATGTACAACATGAAGAAAGAAACAACAATAAACATTGTATGCGGAAACACAGTTGTTCAAAAATCACTATCAGGAGTACTCAATATCAGCAATGGCTGCACCATCAAAGATGAATCAACTACTATCCAAGCACATAACCTATACCCTTCTACATTAAGAACATCGTTTATCCCCACCAAGAATTTAACTGAACTTTTAGGGCCAGTTGAGATTGCAGAACTCTGGTATAAACCCGCAGAACATCAAAATATCTCCAATGACATTATTGAGCTTAAGGATAAACTACAACAACTACGTGTTGCAGAAGACTCCACCAAGGTTATCGATCATCAAGATGCCCATCAGTTTGCCATCGGATACATTGGGCTGCTCACAACTCTAATCATCTGTAGTTATCTCCTCTGGATGCATCTCACAAGACAACACCCAGCAAGACGACCATTGCCACCAATTCCGGTAGCTAGAGTAACACGACCCAACAATGTAGACTCTTAATTCAGTCTCAGAGCTGAAACTGTGGAAATGGTTGAACTTAACGTTCAACGCGGGGGAGGATGTTGAATATCACCATACCATATAAATTAGTAGATAATAGAAATAAAAGTAGCAAAATTCCATAAAAACAAACAGATGAATGTATGTATATAACATTCATCATAATTGCTAAATTTCACAGCTCTTACAGCAAAATTTGTTGACTAGACATTTCCCACATTCTTCTCGCCACAAAATCGTCTGGCAATGAAATTAGAATCCGTCAAAGGTATTGCAATGTAATTAGAATCCGACAAAAATATTTTGTGATGATAAGGTGTGGGAAATTATGAAATAATAAATTTTCACGTTGCTTAGATTTTAGAGTTTTACGAAAATGTCAAATAAGCATCTTTTTATTATAAAAATGTAATTTTGTGTAAAGTAAAATATAGTACAGTTTTTACTTTTATCGAAGCAGGTGTTTATATTTTACCCAGTTCTCGTCAAATCGTCGCACTAGTTTTGTACTAGGGTAACATCACAAGGTTGCATAGGTATTGTACTTAGGCAACGTTCTTCTACATCGGGCGGAAATCAAGCCATTTGAATTGTCGCGGTACAAAAAACACAAGTCTTTGTTATACAGGGACACAAGTGGATTGTGATCCGTATGAATCTGTATTTTTCTGCGTATATGTAATTATGAAACTTAATTCAAGGAAATAAAATCGCCAGGAATTCCTTTTCTATCTGGGCATATTTTACTTCCGAATCTGAAAACAACTTTTGATGCGTAGGATATAGGATGTCCTCCTTGCAGAAGGCAACAACCTGCGCCTTTGCTAGATGCATCGGTTTGAATTATAATATCCTTAGAAGGATTAAATTTAAAGATTGGATCGCAGTGATGCGCTGGGGATCGGGTTTCATCCCATGTATAGAAAAGATATGCCCCAAATATTTTACCTCTTCTATTTTATATTGAAATTGGTTTATTAAATTTGACATAAATTTCTTTCGCTCTCTCTATTACATCCTTTAGGTTTGCATCGTGCTCTTGAATAGTACGAACTCCCAATGTAAAGTACTACACCTTTGAGGCCACCGAAATATTTTTTCATTATATTCTGAAGAATTTCCGTTGCAGGCTTAATCCAAAATGGGAGTCTTAAAAATTGGTAACACTCAAAGAGCGTTGAAACTACACAAATATCACTAGATTCTTCATCTAGTTTAACCTGCCAAAAACTATCTTTTAAATCTAATACGGAAAATACTGTCATGTCTTCGAGAGCGTATCGTAAGTCGTCGTTTGCAATGTAACTAGCTTGCTTTCGGATGCAAAGGTTCAACTTACGAGGATCCATGTAAAGCCGTAAAGTTTTATCGGGTTTTTGAACTAATACTATGTTGCTAACCCAACTCTTGGGGTCGTCAACCTTTTTTATGATACCAGTTTTAACCATACTTAACAACAGGAGGATATGATGTATCATAATAATATGTCCTTTTGATGGAAATTGGCCAATGCCATTAAAGTTATCCTTGTATTCATCGATTAACTTATGTTTCTCTTCATCAGTGCTTCACATATCAAGCTTTTTTACAAGATTCAATAAAATACAAGTAGGAAGTCCTAAAATAGGTTTTGACTGAACGTCCGCTACTATAAAGTTGAATTTTTGTGAATTTATTCCATCTTTAATAATTATATTGACGCTTCCGATCGGATCTATGATGAAGCCATCACATGCCTATAGCTTTAATGACACGTTATTTATATTGCGTTTTCCATATAATTCTTTAAATATGTAAAGCGGTAAGATGTTTACTTCGGAGCCTGTCGCTATTTTAAATTTCACTATCTTATTTTCTATCACAAAATCTTTAGTCCAACAGTAATTTGCCTTTTTGCTATCACTTGCCGCCATACAAACTGTTTCTATAAACAATGATTCTTCTTCAGATTGATCCTCTGTCTCTGTATTTTCAGCGCATTGGAGTTCTCTGATACTTCTGTATTTACACGCATTAGCGAAGTGATTTTTATATCCACACTTTAGACAGGTTTTTTCGTAGGCTGGAAGAATGAAAATTATTACATTTGTTGCATTTATTAAAATTGCGGCTTTCATTTGTATTAAATTTACTGTTACCGTGACCTTCTTTGTTTAATTTCATTTCAGGCCTATATTTGTTAATACCATTCGGCTTACAAAATTGTTTTCTTTTAATCTGCATTACTGTGGACTTCTCTTGAACAGCTCTCGTCTGCGATTTGGTCACCTCAGCTACAGGACAATACTCGACACCTTTCTTCAAGTCCAGATCGTCCGCCTTAAGTAGATTCCTCTGAACATCTGGATCATTGATTCCAAGAACAATGCGATCACGTAGCATTGAATCAGCTTGATTTTCGAATTCACAATTTTTTATCAGTGTGGTGATCTCAGTTAAAAAATGATCAAACGGTTCATTTTCAGCTTGGCATCTTTTATAAAATAGATATCGTTCATAAACAATATTCTTTCTGGGGTTACAATAATCACCAAAATGCTTAATTACATCGTCGGTGTCCGCTTTTTCTTTTTCAGTTAGTGAGAATGTGTTAAATACTTCCATTGCATCTTCACCAATTAAATTTAAAAACATTGCTACCTGTTTATCTTTTGCTTCTTTATCTTTTTTGGTAGCTTTCATGTAGATCTTAAATAATTGCTTAAATCGTCTCCATGATTCATTTAAATTGCCATTCAGATGTAATGCAGGAGGAGGTTTAAACACGGTATCCATTTTCTTTGTGTGTTATATGTAGTATGCGTTACAGTTTTATTAGAATAGCGGGATGGTTTTGCACAATGCTTCTGTTACACGTGGGATCGAATTTCCACTTTTACATTTATAAATTAGGTTGTTTTTTTTGTTTTTTGTTTATTATCCTCGTCGATGTTTTCTATTTTTATTTGGAATTTTTTATTAAACAGTTGTAGTTTCCGCCGATTTTTTTTTTAATTATCCTACCGACTGTGTCATGATCTGTTTACATTTACAACACGTGTGCTCCGTGACGTGCTTATGTCAATAAGACATCCGGAGTATACAGGAAACAACAGATGGCGAACACACCTCGGGGTGAATATGGACGTGATGGGAGGGATAACTTGCAGAGTAGTCTACAGTTATCCTTCTAGTTACAAAGATGCTGATGTAGCATTGCAATTGCTGCATCACAGTCTTGTGCATCCTAATCAGTTTCCACATATTGACCGGCGGGTTCAGAGGATTTGCACAGTTTGTACTGGTGAAGGCACCCTGTTTCACAGGTTCTTCGCTTGCCCAGCTTTACACGGTCTAATGGATGTCGTGCGCGATATGTGTCAGTTGAATTTCGGCATTACTAGGACATCGTTTCCATGGGGACCAAAGGTCTGTAGTCGAATGAATTGTTTGATTGGCTTTGTGTTGACACTCGCCAAATCTACAATTCACCTGTACATGAGAGTCGAAGATGGGAATCAGAACACTTTCCCACAACACCACGCACCCGCACTTAAGCGCCACTTCGTTGACAGATTGAAGAGAAGTTTACGTCTTGTATATCTGGCAACGAACATAGACACATTCAACTGCACATGGCAACCAGTATCGTCGGTGCAGGACGGAGCTCTTGTCTTTCACTGGTGTTAACAGGCCACAGCATTTGCAGCACTAGTCCACGGGGCTTTTCCCCGCTTAGGAATTGTTGCAAGTCTTGTGGGAAAGACATGCACTCTGTCAGAAATGCTAAGCTGGAGGGATGATGAGGGGCAGTTTGTAGAGGTCTACGTACTACGAGCTGCCCTCGCGGGATTCTATAACAGTATCAGTGGCATTTAATAAAATTATTCGTTTCTAAACTCTAAATTTCTCATTCCGTCGTTTTTACAAATAATTCTTGTTAATTATTTGGTTTAGTTTTCATGGAGGACTCTTCTTGGAACTGCCACTTATCTGTAGATATAGGCACACTTTCCAAATTTAGTATAACTCGACAATGGCGTTAGAACTTTATTTCAAAATTATTGTGAATTTTTTTACATAAATCTTTTACCTTTGTTTTTTATTCTTTTGTGTTTTTCTGTGCCATGTCTAGTTTTAGTCTTCATACCTGTTGCCAAGTTTTTTTTTTGTATTGTTTGAGCCTTTTGTGACCTTTTAGATTTAGTTTAGTTAGAGCCTTTTTTTCTGTTTTCAGAGCCACTTTTTACATATTTTTTTTTTATATTAAGAGTCATTTTATAACGTTTTTATTAAAGAGCTTATATACATAAAAAAAAATTATTATTATTATTATAAATAAAAATACAAATTAAAAATTAAAGCTATTTGCGTTCTGTTTTTCTTATAAAAATTCTACGTTGTACATCATACTCATATTTTTCATAATCTCCTTCTTCCATAAAATGATAAACTCCATTTTTTTCTCCAGCATCCTCTGCACAAAATTAAAAATACTAAATCTTAGGTGATGGATCGTTAATTAAATTAAATTCTGTCTTAGAAAAGAACCCATATTTAAATTGATCTCGTGGACTGGGTTCTAAAAGATCAATTTCATTTTTCACTCACGTAGGTATCAATTCTATTCATCTGCGTCTAAATGATGTTCGCTATTGTTATATTTACTTGATACACCTGTTTCTCCAAAATACATGTACATTCTTTTGGCCTAAGTTGATACATAAACGAATCCCAAGTAACTTGATGACGCAGGTATTCATATACTGCCTCTTCCCAGTATAGTGATTTGTACCAGGCTATTAAAGCCAAGTACTTTGAGTTGAACGGAGACATTAGACAAATCGATGGCATATGAACATGACAATTTTTCATTGAAGAAGAAAATAAAGAAAAAGCAGCCCATGATATTGTTCCTACAAGTGCCAAATCCAGTAGTTCTGAGATAGAGCCGCTAGAGGATGCCTCTGATTCAGCAGAACAAACTTCAACTCCAGAATCCGTATCCGTATCTCAATTCTCGTCATCACTCATCCGCGGCGGAGTTTCACCCCACATATTAGTAAAACTGAGAAACTTAAAAAAATAAAATTGCTATCAACCCTACCGCAATATATTAAATTATACCATAATTGATGCTAAACATCTTCTAACAATGACGGGTATGAACTTCTCACCACAGCTTCCCACACATCCAGCGGTCCGTTTGTGCCAACTTAAAGGCCCCCGCACAAATGCATGCCAGCCATCTGATCTTCTAACCGCAAATTTTACAACGGCCACTTTGTACTTCAAAGTAGCCGCGCACATTTAATTCACTTAATATTTTCGCACACATTTCTTTACTCTGCATCTAACCTTCCAACCGCCCACTCAAGGTCGAATAAGTACAAATGCACCTGATCCAGAACCAGCCTTGTTTACCTACTCACTTCTTTCCGTGAAGAAATTTTATTTACATTCAATCGGCCAATTGATACAAACGACCGAGAAATCTGCAGCCAAAAAAATTGGTCAAGGCTCTGTTCATAATCTCTTTGAGCGAAACTGCTGGTGGTGATGCTCCGACTTTAAATCAATCGCAAGTATGTCTACAAGGACTTATATGTAAATCAAGCCAATCAGAAGAAATAGTTGACGCAACCTTATCAACGTTCTCAATAGAAGTAGAAGACGACTAGAAGAATAGAAAAGACGATGAATCCAGTGATATTGATTCCAATTTAAATAAAGATGTTATTCCCATAAAAGAGGAAAATCTACTAAAGTTGGAGGGTGTGGAAAAAGTAGGTCATGGTTTGATTGGGGAAAGCAAATTTGCGAAGACGTTGAAGAAATTATTGCAAAAGAGATTGGCGATGACTTGAATCTGTTGTGACTCAGGTACCTTTACCCCGAATCACAACCAAATACCGATACATCAATGCATCGTCCAATACGATATATTAATGTACCATTAATTGACCCTGAAAAAACATTTCAATTTAAATTTCATTTAAAATCTTAATCAAAATCTAAAATGTACTTAGAAATGCATTCCCATATTATAACAAAATGCAATTTAGCATAAATTGCATTTTGTTATCAGACACACATTCCACTCACACGGTCTTCTCACTTTTTTTCTCCGTATGTACTATGTACATACGTACATTACTTACTTAATCCATTCTAATTGTATGTACATACATACATACAATTATCAAAATTATTCGCGCCCTCTTAAAATTAATATTTCAAGACGGGCGCACAAGTGCAATTTTCCCAAACCTCGGGGAGTCTTTTTTAAAACATCAATCGAAGAAAGTCAAGTGCCGTTAATAAAAAATACTTGTGAAAAAATCCAAAAGTATAATTAAAAAATCTGTGAGAATTGTGAAAACCTAGGAATTGAGTTTTAATAAAAAATACTTGTGAAAAAATCCAAATGTATAATTAAAAAATCTATGTGAATTGTGAAAACCTAGGAATTGAATTTTAATAAAAAATACTTGTGAAAAAATCCAAAAGTATAATAATAGAAAATCTGTCAGAATTGCGAAAGCCTAGGAATTGAAATTTAATAAAAATACTTGTGAAAAATCTAGAAGTTATAATTAAAAAATCTTTGAGAATTGTGGAAATTCGATTTAAACTCCTGCGATTGACCGCTTCTCCCCCCTTACCGGGGAAGCACGAGCGGCCAAGCTACAACACTTTGGTGGCAGCGGAACCTACAAAAATCAGTCCCGAAAATAAATAAAATAAATTCAATAAAATCTGCCATAAAATACAACATTTTGGTGGCAGCGGAACCTATAAAAATTAGTGCCGAAAATATTTAAAATAAATTCAATAAAATCTACCACAAAATACAACATTTTGGTGGCAGCGGAACCTACATAAATCAGTGCCGAAAATTGTAAAAAAAAAAAATCAATAAACTCTGCCACAAACAACATTTTGGTGGCAGCGGTAACCGTTAAAATTTAAAATCAGTGCTTTTCTGAAAAAAAGGGAGGAAATAATAATGCGATTTTTCTAAAAAACAGAAAATAATAATAAAAACAGTGACAATAAAAACAAAATAAACAAAACAACAAGTAATAAATTTAAAGAAAAAAAAAGCACAAAATAAAACGAAAAAATGTTAGCCCGGGTACCCAGGAGGTACTTAGCGGAAATTAAGTTTAGAGTGCCATAGTACTCCACCGTGAGACCCAAGGAGGCTTCATCCCTGCCTCACTAAGACGATTCCCAGAAGGAAGACTATAAGAAATCGTCGTCCCGGACGCGCGACGTATCTTCACTATCATCATCATCATTATCTTCATACCTTAGCAACATTATCAAAAACGAAAACGCCTGACAAAGGACTCCAAATATTAGATCTCTAGCAACGTCATCTACAGCTATCGGAACTAAAAGCCAATTCTTGGATAAATATTAAGGTAGAATAAGAAGGATTTTTCATTTTTAAAAAAAAAATTCCTGATTTGTTAAAAAAAAAATTGTATTTTCTTATTTTTTGCGTGTGTACGCAAAATACGCTACTCTACGAAGCGACCTCTGCGGTAAGGCTTCGTGAACTTGCTGGCCAGAGGACTTTGATAAACCAATGATCAATCCCCTGCAATAGAAATTCTTAACTCTATTGATCAGGAGAAAGATTTTGTTGGAGATAGAGATTTTGATACAACTGCTCATGTTATTTAATTGCAAAAAGATTAAGACAACATTAAAAAAAAATTTCTTTTCATATTGCACCACAAATTTAGATTTGTTTTTTAATTCCAAAATTTTTTTTTCTCCTTTCCCATTGCGTTAAAAGAAAAATTAAAATTTTTTTTCCAGTTGTATAGAAAAATTAAAAATTTTCCTTTTGGAAAAGGAGTTAATGCAATTTTTTTTTATTTCCTATTGCTACAATTCTTTTTTCCCCTCTTTCCTTACATTTAACCCCAATTTTATTTAAAGCAAAATATTTACGCACTGTTGTTAAGAGTCTCAACCAATTTGTGCACGTACTTTTACCACATCTTCTGTACTACGGGGTGGGCCAAAAGTCACCATGGGGGCCAAAAGTCACCATGGGGTTTAAAAATTTAATAACTTTTTCGTTTATATATTTTTTTTATTTTTTTTTTTTTTTTGGATTATATAAATAACATCTGGAGAATAAATAATGGAGAGATTCACAACTGAACAAAGAACCAGTATAATAGAATTTTATTACTTAAATCAGCGATCAATTATTTTAACGCAAAGAGCATTTTTAAACACCATGGTGACTTTTGGCCCACCCTGTATTATTCTGGTTCTTTGTTCAGTTGTGAAACTCTCCATTATTTATTCTCCAGATGTTATTTATTTAATCTAAAAAAAAAAATATATATATATAAACGAAAAAGTTATTAAATTTTTAAACCCCATGGTGACTTTTGGCCCCCATGGTGACTTTTGGCCCACCCTGTATAATCACACATATGTATTTAATTATAATTAAAAGCAAAATTTTTCCTTACTTCTTTTATAAAAATTTTAATAAATTTTATCCTAAATTTAAAACCAATTCTCCGACTTATACCAAATACATATTCGCGAATAGAATCAACCAAGGCAAATTCTTACAGATTCGATTTGATTTAGTTATTTGACAAGTTATTAGAGCACTACAGTCTCTTATATTAATATAGATGCAATACATTTTTCAACAGAATCCACCCTATACGACTTTTCAGAATTAAATTTCTTTCAACCTACTATTTAGCAGTTGCAATACATACAGCTGAGTAGATTTGAAATTGACAATCACGTGTTTTTGTCTTCATCTTAGCGCATACTCTTTAATTTTTGTTGAATTTTTTTTCCCCTTTTTCCTAATTTTTACATCTTACATACAAAACAAACATGACTAACGAAACCAATTCTTTCAACGAACTCTGCTCATCCCAGTTAGTAAAGACAGACAAAATCAGAGAAATTCTGGCCGAATATCATAGGGCCAACAAAACAAAGGGGACAGAAACTTTTACAGCAGAAAAACTCCAAAAATTAGGGGAAATATGGGCTTCATTCGAGGAAATTGAAAACCTAATCCGAAATCACGTTGATTTCAGCTAAGGTCACGATTATTTTAAATAGTCCTGCGCAGATGAGACAGAAGACTGGTACAATCTCATCAAGGCAATGCTCTCAGAAAGATTAAAATCAATTTCAATACATAACGGAAGAGCAAATAACCCATTCTTCATCGCACCTCCCAAAAATCTACAAAAAAAAAAAAAAATAGTACTGAGGCTGCGCAAGAATGTGTAGGGAATGATCAGTCTAACACAGCGCGATTTAGGCTGCAAGAAAATAGCCAAAAATTAATATCACGAATTATACAGTCAATAGACCCTCCTACACTCAAATCTGCCAGTAAAGCATACCTAGACCAAAAGATGCAATCTCTACAAAAATATTGGAGTGCATTTGAAACAACACATGAAGATATCATCCTATACCAAATTCCGAATGATGAAGAAGGTGATTACTTCAAAAATGATCTGTATGCAATTATGGAGGCATCATATTCGGAAGCAGTAATCACGATACAAGAGAAATTAGATAAACGATTCCCAGATACACCAAACTACACACAATCTAGCTGATCACAGAAATTCTTCACTAGCAATGCCAAGATCTCTTATTCCTAATTTCAGTGGATATCCAAAGGATTTTTACAAATTTGTCTCAAGTTGTGATGACGTATACGCAACGGTGACGACGACAAATGATAGGAACTCCCTGCTTAGTTTAATAAGGAGTAAATTATCCACCGAAGCGTATGACGTATTAAAGTACAATCAAATATCAGATTGGCCTGAATTAAAATTAATCTTACAACAAAATTTCGAGGAAAAAATTCCCAGATCTACTCTGCAGTCACAATTAAATAACTCTAAGCAGAGAACAGGAGAAAGCGTAAAAGATTTTCTCCAAAGGCTCAATACAAATCTTTCTAAATTGAATGAAGGAACGCACTCGTACACCATAGATAGAATCCTCCTCAAATGTTTATTAAAAGATAACGAGTGCCAGGCCGTAAGAGCAATTGAGGATGGTTTATACTATCGACATCTGCAAACCATAGCTAAAGTACATACCGATAAATCCTTCACTTCACTAAGGTCGCATATTCTGGATCACGCATCACGTTTGGAACTTAAACAACCAAGTTCACAAACAAATAACAAGGTACACCAAAATCCTTTTCCGGAAAATATAAATTCAAATCTTCGTTTCTTTAAATGTAATAGACTGGGGCATTCTGCTTCGCGATGCCCAGCCAAAAATCAATTTTTCCAAATAATAGACCCATCTAGAAATTCAGAACACAGTTGCAAAGAGCCCCCAACATTTCTAAACCTCCAACACAGGTCCCATCATGTCGATATTGTCATCGGATGGGACATTCCATTGAAGAATGTAGAACAAGGGCAGCAAATAATTCCCGTTTTGGCAGCAGCCAAGGAAACGGAAATAATTTCAAACAATTAAACAATATTCCACCATCAAGCCCGGCTGATAGACGATAGACAGCCACAGATTAGGAACTGGCAACAGCAAGTATTCCGAACAATCGAACTCCACCGAGATATAAAATGCAAATATCTCGGCTAGATCACCGTTCCCAAATAGGAACGACAACAAAAATTCATCGGCATCCAGGCAGGCAAACTGGATGCAGCGGGGGTCTCATTCGGCAACCCGTCGCGCATACAAACTACAGCACAAGTCCACAGGAATCCCGGAAAATATCGACGGAAAAGTAGGTACCAAGAAAATAATTCAAATACCCGTTCAAATAAATAAAAATTCTTTAACTCTTTCCTTGCCTGTTGACATCTGCTCTGCTCCAAAACTTACATTTTTAATTGATACTGGAGCAGAGATCAGCTTAATAAAACTCCATCCACTGAAACCAGACAGTATCTGCTACAGAGATGCTGCCTGCAATATTAATACATTATTTACCGAGTCCACTTATACAGAAGGACTCATATTTGCAAAATTGAATTTGAAATCTACCACCCATTTCAAATTGTGGGAAATAACTCCATCCTCTCATACGATGGCCTACTTGGTCATGATTTTTTATCTCGATACAATGCTTGTATCAATTATTAAAATAAATACGTTTCTTTAGAAATAAACGATTCAAATAAAGCTTATCCGTATGAGCAATATTACTCCAATTACCCATATGTTTATTTGAAAAGCGAAGACCCAGAAAAGAGGTCTCATACTATAAGTTTACTGTATACGGAGATAACAATCTTCAATAGTAAAAATTATAACAATTCTACTCTATCAATTGCTTCACAAAGCAATAATAATATATCTCCATCCAATGTTTCACAAGAAGTGAAGCGACAAAATAATAAAAATCTATCTTCATCAACAGTTCCCAACAGAGTGGAACTCACTAATGAAAATAAAACTCCATCCGCAGCTTCACAAGAAACGAAGCGAAAACGTAAAAGTATATCTCCATCTCTAGGCAGAAAAAAGGCTGCACTAAATAAAAATCAATCTCCATCCAAAGCTTCACAAGATATGAAGCAAGAACATAAAAGTAATACATCTAGTAATATTTTATTTCCTTCATCAATAAATTCACAAAAATTGAGTTCCAGAAATAAATCAGAAAAGAATGCAAGGAATTTCGCTAATTATTTGTCTCCTTCAAATCCTATCGAGTCGGAATCATCGAATAACTCCTTCCAAATTCCACAAAAGTTGGAATCATATCTCCCTCCTTTTAAAAATCCGAAAGAATCGGATAAATTAAATAAAATTAAAATTCCGGCTCGATCAGAGTTCATTATTGAAATTTCAACTCCTTCTATTCAACATCAATCGGTCTGTTTCAAGAAGGAAATAAGGCCAGGTTTATTTCTCGGAAACTCGATCGTCGAACCAGTCAACGGTATGGCAAAAGGACGCCGATCTGGCACATTTGTAAGAGCTTGTCAGGAGACAGATCTACCTACATCCACTCTTACCTGGATATAGATGGATACTGCATCCGACACCTCCTTGCTACAAAAGTCATGTCCAGGATATGCGTGGGTGGCTGCACAGCATTTGCCGAAAGCGATCAGTCGGCTAGGGGGAGTCCTTGCCACCCACATCCCTTCAATGCTTGTTAAGCTGTGCATATATCATCATGAAGATAGACCAGACAGACGGACGGACAGTAAAGAAAAGAACTGGTATGTATGACTGCAGACGGACGGACAGAAAAAAAGGATCTCTATGGGCTTCCTCCTTCTGGTGGTACCTGAAAGGCTGGAAAGAACCAAAATTTATATGATTGATTGCTGTAAGAAAAGAAGAACAGAAGACCTCTGTTTATTGCAAGGTATCTTGGTTCCTGGATGGAACCACTAAATTGTTTATGCAAGTAGCTTGTTTCCTGTAGGAATACCAAACAATTTGAATTGAAATAATTAGTTCCTGAAACCATAAAAACGATATGGGGAAAGGTCAGACCATATGCCGTATACTAGGCTGATGTAAAATCCCCGTATAATTTATTAATACTGCAATTTCGGCACGTGTGTAACCCAACAGTTGCTGTAGAACAGTTCACAAGCCACATGTGATGATGATAAATTGGTGGATTATGTTAGTGTAGCGGTATATTATTATATTATATTATATTCCACTTGAAGTTTAGTTAAGCACTCTAAATTAAGGCGAAACACTTATCTATGATAAATCTATGATAATTCAATGAATATATTACTAAATTTAAGCTTAAAAATTTCAACCTAAACAAAAACCATTCCGCATATACATTCCGACTTGACTCAACTGAGAAGTGTAGGAATACTGTCTTGAAATGTATTTTAAACAAGATAATAATAATAAATAATAATAAAATATTAATGCAATCATAAATTAGCAAACAAAAGAACAATTCGCAGGTATATTCCAGCTTAACCCAAAATGAGAAGTATAGCAATAACTGTCTTGAATTGTTCTGGATAAGGTTATTTACGTTATTAACAAAAAAAAAACTATTATCACTAAAATCTAATTTTAATTAAAAATGAAAGAAAAAGAAAAAATGTCTAAATAACCTTCTTAACAAATGTTGTTTGTTAAAGCACAATAAATTTAACACAATTTGTCGCTATATAATTGTTTCCTTTCACCAAAAATCGCATGAGAGCTTATGCTTACCATAGGCAGATGTTAAGCTAAATTCACGATTTGCACAAGTGAAAAAAAAAACTCAAACTTAAACTGGAACACTACACACGATATGAACTGCTTGACTTTGGAAAATATAAGAGAGAGATCCATCCAAAAGCTCGACCTTATATAGAGTCTGAACCGCCATTTTAGTGTGTGGAATCCGAAACCATAATGCAAAATTCTCAGAATGTATCTTTTTTCATCATGTATAAATTATCTCATTCGATGAGGAATATTGACATCTATCTTTTTCCATCAAAAGATCTCCATCATAATTTAATTTCACTGAATGAAAACTAAAAATCCAAATTGTCATCCATGATGAGAAATTTCGATGTGGAACGTATTTTTCTTCATCTCACTTCCACTTGCTATCTCTTTCTTTCTCATTAGTTATATGAGAAATCATAAATTACCAAATATCGTTTCACTGAGATACTTTAGGGCTTTTTTAATACCTCCATCATATTCCTCGTTAAAAAATACCCCCAAGTTCATGTGCCATATGTTGGCAATACATGAAATTTGACAGTTCCGCGATGTTTACAATTCTACATTCGCGGTTTCGCGGTCGTGAGTTTTCCGTGTGTTTTTCCGTGTGCAGTGAACTGATGAAACCAAGGTAAGTTGTCCAAATTGTGTTTTGATCATTGCTTAGTGTATGCATGTGTTTATTTTGTAAGAAAATTCGTTCTTTCGATAATTATGTTCTCATAACCTGTCTTCAGGTGAGATTTTCTTTGATTGATTTTCGCGGAAAAACCTCGCGAGAAGTTGATTTTTTGTAATAAATGGTTTCAATAGAATATAATCTTTGATTTGATTGTGTTGTGAAACCCTAACTATTGTGAAAATTCAATATTTGAGTGAAATACTTTCCTTCGTGACAACTGTCAAAGGTGAAAATTTACTTATGATTTTCCTCCAAATAGGTCGCGGGAAAGCGTTTTGACATAGATAATGTATTCTATGACTCTTTTTCAAGTGATGCACATTGAAATTTAGCCAATTATTAACAACTTTCAATTTTCTATAGTGTTGTTGTTGTGTTTCCATGTATGCATTTATGTTTACAATGCATGGAGAAATTGAATAATTTATAGTTTTCTCATATAAATTTGTTAGGATTTCTTATTCTAAGTAATTCATAGTTTGCTTAATTTAATTAATTCATTTTCTTTTTATTTCAGATGATTTCTTATGTGGTTTCCCTGGCTTGTACTTTTAAGTGAAATACTTTAAATTGGTTTGACTTATTCTAATTGTTTTTTCTTTCTTTTTAGATTCATTCATCACTGAACATTCTCCCCCTCGTGGAATGCCTGCATTCAACCGATTCTTTAACTTTTATATGCCGCGCTTGTGATAGCAATTGAATGAAATCTGACCATCGGCTGTTACGTGGAGGAATACTTGATATCGATCCGGAAGATTTGTTGTCCTTGTTTTACGTTTTGCTATTCGTATGGCATCGAAATCTATACGTTCTAGAATATGTCGCTGTCTATGCCCTCACGAGTGATAAATCACTGATGTGTGTTTTGTGCGCGCATTCTGTGCGCGTCGATGGTGTTGTGGGTTTCAGGTGTCTGTCTCCCATTAATCAATTGTTATGGGTCTTTCAGCCCCATAGACGATTAAGGCTGAAATATAAAAAGATAGGGCAATCTTAAGTAAAGTACTATTACATGCATTGTGTGTGTCCTTGTCCAGTGTCTTGTCACCTTTTTCTGGAATGATGCTTGAAGAAAATCTTTTTATTTTACAGAAAATATTGCATATATTCATCAAGTACCTACCTATGAGCGCTGCAGTGAATGCAACATTGATCCCTCACCAGAAACTCGCTGGAATACCTTTGATGGAATTTGGAATCAAGAATTATAGAAGGAATACCCTCCACGATATGTTGGCGATGTATTATCATTGACTGCTTCGGCACATTCCTCGATAAGATGAGTTGTCTACAATTATAAAAGATTAAAACTAGATTATGGAATTATAGCCAGTAAGGTTGAAATTATTTATTTAAGAAAATTTAAAGTACATACCCTTAAACATGTAAGGATGATGTAAGGCAGATAAGGTCCCGTATAAAACTGTGAGGAAGAAAATCAAAGACATCAGGCAGTATTTATTTTTTTTATCGGTTAGAATCATAAATAGAAATTATTTGCCACTTACCTGATCAGAGCTTTCCTTTCCATGATCACTAAACCGACTCCTAACCTAACAAAACTAAAACATAATTTGCTGGTACAAACTTCATGTTCCCGACGGTAAAAATGTAAAATACAACTTGCTCCCAGCCCAAGGTAAAGGTCGGTTGGAAATAATCGCATAAAATTGCTACTGGTAACATAATTTTTGGTTTCCGAAAACTTCTGTCAAACGGAAATTCAACTCAAGAATTTCCATGCAAAAATAATTTTAAGAAGTTTTTCAACGATACCAAACGAAAGCTTAAGTAAATAAGATAATTTTTATACAAAAAATTAAATAATAATAATAGTTAAGCGGACCGATTGGAAATGGGTTGTCCGAATTGGGAAGTATTTTGGAAAATTTCCAAAATAGGGGGAGATTTTCTATAAATCCGATGACCTTGGTAGGTGAAGGGACTCAGTTGTCATAAGTTGGACCAAAGGAAGTGTTGAAGTGTACGCAGTGTATTATAAAAAAGAAAAGAAAAAAAGAAAACTAGGAAAGTCGGAAATATGGTGGAAAAGAGCTACGAATAAAATTGTTAAAGTCGTACTTGGGAAAAAAAAAGATAAGTATTGCCTTTAATTTTGAAACCAAATTCCAGTTGAATTACATAGGCGAATATGCGCTGCCTTGTCTGCCACTTTTTTTTTACTTGAAATTTATGAAGTGAATTCGATAGTGAAGATTTGGTTTAATTAAAAATTTATAACGTGTTTCATCACAAGAAAGTTGTTTTCATCATTTTTTTTTCCTTTGATTCACCACAACATACAACGGGAGTTCGTGGACTCTAAAACCACGTGGCGCCCCACTGCATTGTTGGTCCCATCCTTTTCTCCACGCTAGCCGGCGCGCTTTTTTTTTACGCACGAAGAAAGTGCGTAACAAATTTGGCGCCCAACGTGGGGCCAGACATGCTAAAATAATTGAACAAAATATTCAGTTTTAATTAAGACTAAAAAGTCAAAACAGTTAAACTTATGATGTTGGGAAAATATCAAAGAAATGTTAAGCAACTTGTTGATTAGGAACATGACAAGGCAGTGATTGCATAGATACATATAAAATTGATTGCATTGTGAATTTTTTTGTTTTGGTAATAAAATTGGTGCAAACTTACCATCATGACGCCGAGCCATGTGTAATAAAATATATACAAATTATCCGAAAGCTGGGAGTAGCACGAATGAAATTTTACTGCTGTTTATCAGTAAAGAATTGTTTTGTCACTATTTGCTATAAATATTTTCTTTTCTTTTTTTTTGCAAATTCTTTTTCCACATAAACGCTGTTGCTGTGATGAGCGAAAAGCACCTTATTTAATTTTTTTTGTCGATGAACTACACTTTGCGAATTCAATTTAAATTGCCCGTTTACACTTAGATCGTAAGACAATTTTAAGTTAATTTTAAAGTTATTCACTCATTTGCGTTGCTCCGACCACGCCACTTATATTAATATTCTATCGATAGCAACTGCAACCGGCTTGGGTACATTTCGTTAAAAATTGATGCCGGACACTGATAAGAGAATTCACCGGGAGAAGAACAGATGGTATGGTGAACATTTGCTGAATATCAGATGATACAACTGCTAAGTATAATACTTGACCCACTTTCGAGTCGAGGGACCATGACCTACAGTAATATCTGACCTGGCTTTTTTTCAATTTTTTTAATAGTACTTTGGTGAATTTATTTGGACGCTGATATCGAAATTTGGTAGGCTAAGTGTAGTGGTTCTCGTTATACCTCCTGCAAGTGAGGCTTGGTTCAGGCTGTTAATGACGGTAATTGATTGAACTGGGTGAGTGTTTAACTTATTGGGCTCACATACAAGAATGCTTTGGAGTCTCGGGGGACTATGCTAACATTATAGGAATGAGTAGTAAGTAAGCCACTAAGCTATGTATACTGTTTAGTAGAAGCGAAAAGTGCCCTAAGGCTTAGCGTTTTGAATAAAGGAATTTACCAGGAATTTACGCAAGGGTCTCCACATTGAACCATATGGAAAGAACACAGAGGGGCACTTTACCCATTTTATAGTGTTTATGAGATAAGTGGATTTGGTATGCGGATATTTAATATTTTCTTTTCTCCGGTTGATGGAATAAATAGATTAGGATAGAAACTCGATCTTAAGAGCTTCTGCTTTGTTCAATTTTAGAATTATACTCGTTATATTAGACTTAAGTACATGAATTCTACTTTTTCTTAATGGTACCTAGTGTGATAATTTAAATAATTCCATCTCGTATTGAATAGAAATACTCTTTATATATTGAAAATCCTTAATAAAGTGATAATTAGCTGGGGTGTTGGGTGATATTTTACTTGAATGGCTGAAATAAAAAGATATTCTAGTTAATAAGGAAGCATAAGTTATAAGGCATACAGTGACTAGTTTTGGGTGGGCTGCATAATCACTATCGTTGCAGAATATTGAATTCTGGATACTAATTGGATTAGTAAGTATATTTAATTAATGAATATAAATTTATTTAGGTGTCTGTTGAAATTATCTAGTATCTGGTTAAGTAACGATTTTTTTTATGTTTAGGGAAATAAGTAAATAAATATTATTGCTATTTCTTCGTTTATATTTAAAACTTTACTCTGCAATTTGTCTCGAAAGTCCTAAGGCGCCCATCAAGGAATCGTTAGTTCGACAATCTAATCAGTTCCTGGACGCTTATTATAGGAATCTGATCTTAGTTTTCTTTGTCTTTAGCTCTCTTAGTTAAGGATTTCTTGAATTGCTGAGTCGTAGATACCAGTAGCACTTAGAAAGGGAAAGAAAAGAACAGCGAAATGGAAGTCAATAGACTGAATGCGGAAGAGCTGGCCTACGAGTTGACCATTAGAGGGTTGCCGGTGGGAAGGGTCGACGATATGAGGATTCATCTCCGGACAGCTTTGAAAGTAGAGAAAGGTGGCAAGCTGACAACTGTATCGCCTTATCCATTCACGTTTGATAATGATATCGAAGCGTCAACAAAGAAACTCGACGAAATTAAAGCGTTATTGGACGATTTCTCTGGGGATTCTAGTTCTTCTGACTACAGAAAGATCCTGACAAAGGTTGAATGGGCTCTTGGAAGGTTGGAAAGAATGCAAGCGGAAGGAGAAAGCGAAAAAGAAGCAGAAGGCACAAACTCATACCGAATTGATAATAACTCTGGGAACTCTTCAACTTAAAGCAGATGGCGAAGAGTTTGAAGACACCCTTGCAGATCTTTCGACGACTGCCGCCGTTATGACCGGGCATCGCGCGAGTGCGCTCGTGCATAAACGGGACATCAAGTTCTCTGGAGAGAATGCGCATTCTCTAAACTCGTTCCTAGATAGGGTGAATGAGTTAGCCGAAGCCCGGGGGATAAATAAGACCCAGTTGTTCCGCTCAGCTTTAGACCTGTTTACAGGAAAAGCACTCGTATGGTATAGAGCTAATAAAGGAAAGTTTAATTCATGGTCAGTTCTTGTTCGAGAGCTGAAGATAGAGTTTCTGCCGTCAAACTACGATGACCGCCTGACAGAAGAAATTAAAAGGAGGACTCAAGGAAAGGATGAGCCTATTGGCATTTATGTAGCGATGATGATCAACATGTTCGCCCGTCTGACAGATCCCCTTTCTGAAGAACAAAAACTCCGAATGTTAAAACGCAATATTTCACCCTTTTACCAAACTCAGTTAGGTCTTAGGGAGATTTCAACGATTCAAGAGCTGGTAGAGTTGGGAAGGCAGCTGGAATCCGTGCGGACATCCGTAGAGGCTTTTATACCACCTCCTTCTAGGCGAAATCAACAACTTCTTGAGCTGGACTTAGCCTACGTATATGCGGAGTCTTCGGTGCTATCAATGGTTTCTGATGCTAATCCTCAGTCAAGGGAAAATATACCAAAGTGTTTCAAATGCGGCCTTAACGGGCACATTGCACGGTTCTGTAGGAGGAATTTTAGTTGTTTCGGGTGTGGTGCGCCTAACGTAATTAGATCGAGATGTTTAAACTGTAGTCGAAGAGGTCAGAATTCTACACCAACCCAGTCGGGAAACGGCAACGGGGCTCGAAATTAGGCGGCAAGTCGAGCTACCCACAAGAAGCCGCTATCGTAAAGGACCACAGAGAAAATGGGGAACGGATCACTGAAAGGAAGAGGAATGCACTTCACACTTTAGTGGATTACATTTTTGCGTCAACAGAAAATGATGTGCGTCCTCATCTAACTGTATCCATCTTTGGAATAAAATTCTGTGGACTACTTGATTCAGGCGCATCGCGAACAATCATTGGAGGACCTGGCTTAGAGATGTTGAAGAACATGAAATTGAAAATTCGAGAAACAAATGCGAAGAGGGTTAGTTTGGCGAATGGTGGCTCCGTAAATGTTGTGGGCGAAATAAGCATTCCAATTATGTTGGAAGGTCGTATAAAAGTCTGCGATGTGCTAGTCATATCAGAGCTTCCCCATATCCTTATTTTGGGAATCGATTTTTGGCGAGATATGTGTATACAAGCGAACTTCGAAGAAAACTCGTGGAAGTTTGGAGGTGTGGAAAGTGATCCTTTATTAGGGGCACTACAGTGCCACTCAAAATTAACATCGCTACAAAAGGAGGAATTAGACGAAATTGTCAACGAAGCCAGAGCTAAGATGGGGACGGGTCTCGGGTGTACAGATCAAGGATACCATAGAATTGAGACAGACTCACAACCAATCAAGCAGCGATACTACCCGGTATCACTTGCTATCCAGAGGACTATAAATGAAGAGTTAGACAAAATGTTAGAGGCGGGTGTAGTGGAACCCTCCAAAAGCGCTTGGGCATCCCCTGTTGTCATGGTGAGGAAAAATGATGGCACATACCGATTTTGCGTCGATTTTCGGAAACTGAATAAGGTGACAAAGAAGGACGCATACCCGTTACCTTAAGTGTCTGCCACCTTAGACAAATTAAGGGATGCCAAGTACATGACATCATTGGATATAAAATCAGCATTTTGGCAAGTTCCATTAGAAGAAAATTCGAAAGAATACACTGCATTTACGGTACCGGGAAGAGGTCTCTTTCAATTCAAAAGGATGCCCTTTGGATTAAGTAATTCCCCAGCGACATGGCAGAGGTTAATAGATAATGTATTGTCAGGGCAGCTTGAGAGTAAAGTCTTCGTCTATTTAGATGATGCCATCATCGTAACTCAGACCTTCGAAGAGCATAAAATGGTATTGAAAGCTGTTCTCGACAAATTACATAGTGCAAAATTAATTATAAATTACGAGAAATGCGAATTTTGCCGGCCCGAACTCAAATACCTGGGTTACGTCGTAGGCGAATGCGGTCTTCAAGTAGACCCTGACAAGATCCAATGTATTCTGAAAATATCGAGCCCGAAAAATGTATCTGGAGTGCGAAGGATAGTTGGAACTGTAGCATGGTACAGAAGATTTGTGCCAAAATTTTCAACAATGATTATACCAATCACGGACTTACTTAAGAAGGGGAGGAAATTTGTATGGACCGATGAGTGTGAAGAAGCGTTCAGAAAAGTAAAGGACTGTTTGGTAAGCGCACCAATTCTTAATTGTCCCAATTTTGATCACCCGTTCATAATCCATACGGATGCTTCGGGTTTTGGTGTAGGTGCTGTGTTAACACAGCAAATTAGCTCAGAAGATAGAATTATCGCCTACTTAAGTCGGTCACTCAATAGATGTGAACGTAACTACTCGACGACAGAGCGCGAGTGCCTTGCGGTCCTGTGGACAATTGAAAAGTTGCGACCATACATAGATGGAACCACTTTCACTGTTATAACAGACCATGCCCCTCTGGTGTGACTACACAATTTAAAGGATCCCACGGGAAGACTAGCAAGGTGGGCAATGCGTCTTCAGCAATTCGACTACAAGATAATGCATCGTAAAGGTAAGGAGCACCTTTTACCTGATCTGCTGTCGAGATCAGTTCCAGTAGTCGATTGCGTCGTGCAAAATCTACACGAGGATAAATGGTATACGAAAATGATTGAAGAAGTGAGTAAGGACCCTTCTAGGTACCCAGGCTGGAAAGTTGAGAATGGTACATTGTGGAAATGTCATCGTCCTAAGTACCCAGACCTGGCCATGTCAAATGATTCGTCTAAACAAGTATTACCAAAATATGAAAGGAAATCGTTAATATCGAAAGCCCATGATTTGCCCACGTCAGGACACCAGGGAGTCCAAAAGACGTATAACCGTCTAGCACAAACATTCTACTGGCCTAAAATGTCAAGGCTTATATCAAGCATTGCACTATTTGTCAAGCTATTAAACCCATACTTAAAAAACCTGCAGGTCTTATGACGTCTCGCACTGTATTTACTAAGCCCTGGGAGTCCATTAATATAGACTTGATTGGACCCCTCCCGCGCTCTTCCAAGGGGTATAAGTACATTCTAACTATCATAGATCAATTTAGCAAATTCCCAATGCTGTTTCCTCTACGTACGGCAAATGCTGCTTCGATCAATGCAGCCTTAGAAGATTTTGTAGTTCTCTGATTCGGGGCACCTAAATCGGTAGTCTGTGATAATGGCACCCAATTCAGAGCCAAAGAGTTTAGGAAACTTTGCGAGGAATATGGAATATAGATCAGATATACGGCCCTTTACCACCCTCAAGCGAATCCTGCCGAACGCGCAAACCAAGTGATTAAGTCAATGTTGAGGGCATATGCGTCCGAAAATCATAGAAAATGGGATCAATACTTAGCCAAGGTAGCGTGTGCGATTCGGACTTCCACACATGAATCGATAAAATTGACTCCGTACTTTGTCAATTTTGGTAGGGAAATGATAACGCATGGTACAGAACATAGAACTACGTGTTGTCTGACGCAGCTGAATATTTTAATGCTAAGCTCGCACCGAAATATATAGGGCCCTTTAGGGTCGCAAGAGCAGTATCTCCTTGGACTTATGAGTTAGAGGATATTAATGGTAAAAAGGCAGGTACCTGGCATACAAAGGACTTAAAAGTGTAAAATTCCCAACAAGATACTG
Organism: Dioctria linearis; assembly: GCA_963930735.1. Classification (NCBI taxonomy): domain Eukaryota; kingdom Metazoa; phylum Arthropoda; class Insecta; order Diptera; family Asilidae; genus Dioctria; species Dioctria linearis. Next base: position 76,409,152 of record OZ005744.1, on the reverse strand, counting down.
ATATTTCTGATTAGCTCTTATCAATTTTTCCTATCCTCGTCTGTCCCAACAACGCATCAACCCAGCTTTGCTGAGCAACCTTAGGATAGTACGATAAGTCGCTTAAGCCAACTGCGGACGACCTCCTTCGTGAAATTGGCGTACCATGTTATTATTTTATTTACATTGTGTTGCCCAGTATACCAGAATACTAGCCATTATAACTTAATAATTTCTCAAAGCAATTGCTTAAATAAGGTTAGGCACCGGAATTATTTGGACTGTGGTATTTTCATCAAACGTTGTACATGTTCCAACGACATAAATTTTTGAATGAGGTTGTTCCTTTTTTTTTACTATTTCGTACATTGTAGTAGGATGTCCATTATCCAGTGTCCCAGATTCACAAAAGGAAGGAGTTTTATAAGTGTTCATAAGGATTTATTCGTTATTTTAGCATAATTGGCGGTAAGAAATAATTCATATATGATATTGGGAGATAACATCGGTGAATTGGAAGCAGTCAAACCGACCAACTAAGATTAAGATAATCGAACTCCAGGCAGTTAGTTATACTTACGTATATATAAATTAGTTTTTTTGTATTTAATGTGTTTAGGGAAATTTGAGTGTGTAGTTCCGATCTTATCTTAGCGAGATTTCTATGAAATCTCCAGGAGGAAGAGGTGGCATGTTATGGGTCTTTCAGCCCCATAGACGATTAAGGCTGAAATATAAAAAGATGGGGCAATCTTAAGTAAAGTACTATTACATGCATTGTGTGTGTCCTTGTCCAGTGTCTTGTCACTTTTTTCTGGAATGATGCCCCAAGAAAATCTTTTTATTTTACAGAAAATATTGCATATATTCATCAAGTACTTACCTATGAGCGATGCAGTGAATGCAACATTGATCCCTCACCAGAAACTCGCTGGAATACTTTTGATGGAATTTGCAAACAAGAATTATAGAAGGAATACCCTCCACGATATGTTGGCGATGTATTATCATTGACTGCTTCGGCACATTCCTCGATAAGATGAGTTGTCTACAATTATAAAAGATTAAAACTAGATTATGGAATTATAGCCAGTAAGGTTGAAATTATTTATTTAAGAAAATTTAAAGTACATACCCTTAAACATGTAAGGATGATGTAAGGCAGATAAGGTCCCGTATAAAACTGTGAGGAAGAAAATCAAAGACATCAGGCAGTATTTATTTTTTTTATCGGTTAGAATCATAAATAGAAATTATTTGCCACTTACCTGATCAGAGCTTTCCTTTTTCCATGATCACTAAACCGACTCCTAACCTAACAAAACTAAAACATAATTTGCTGGTACAAACTTCATGTTCCCGACGGTAAAAATGTAAAATACAACTTGCTCCCAGCCCAAGGTAAAGGTCGGTTGGAAATAATCGCATAAAATTGCTACTGGTAACATAATTTTTGGTTTCCGAAAACTTCTGTCAAACGGAAATTCAACTCAAGAATTTCCATGCAAAAAGAATTTTAAGAAGTTTTTCAACGATACCAAACGAAAGCTTAAGTAAATAAGATAATTTTTATACAAAAAATTAAATAATAATAATAGTTAAGCGGACCGATTGGAAATGGGTTGTCCGAATTGGGAAGTATTTTGGAAAATTTCCAAAATAGGGGGAGATTTTCTTTAAATCCGATGACCTTGGTAGGTGAAGGGACTCAGTTGTCATAAGTTGGACCAAAGGAAGTGTTGAAGTGTACGCAGTGTATTATAAAAAAGAAAAGAAAGAAAGAAAACTAGGAAAGTCGGAAAGATGGTGGAAAAGAGCTACGAATAAAATTGTTAAAGTCGTACTTGGGAAAAAAAAGATAAGTATTGCCTTTAATTTTGAAACCAAATTTCAGTTTAGTTTATACGTGAGTACAGTTTTTTGCGTGTGTGTTATACAGCTACCTATTGAATTACATAGGCGAATATGCGCTGCCTTGTCTGCCACTTTTTTTTTTACTTGAAATTTATGAAGTGAATTCGATAGTAAAGATTTGGTTTAATTAAAAATTTATAACGTGTTTCATCACAAGAAAGCTGTTTTCATCATTTTTTTTCCTTTGATTCACCACAACATACAACCGGAGTTCGTGGACTTTAAAACCACGTGGCGCCCCACTGCATTGTTGGTCCCATCCCTTTCTCCAAGCTAGCCGGCTCGCTTTTCTTATTACGCACGAAGAAAGACTTCCATTTCGCTGTTCTTTTCTTTCCCTTTCTAAGTGCTACTGGTATCTACGACTCAGCAATTCAAGAAATCCTTAACTAAGAGAGCTAAAGACAAAGAAAACTAAGATCAGATTCCGATAATAAGCGTCCAGGAACTGATTAGATTGTCGAACTAACGATTCCTTGATTGGCGCCTTAGGACTTTCGAGACAAATTGCAGAGTAAAGTTTTAAATATAAACGAAGAAATAGCAATAATATTTATTTACTTATTTCCCTAAACATAAAAAAAAATTCGTTACTTAACCAGATACTAGATAATTTCAACAGACACCTAAATAAATTTATATTCATTAATTAAATATACTTACTAATCCAATTAGTATCCAGAATTCAATATTCTGCAACGATAGTGATTATGCAGCCCACCCAAAACTAGTCACTGTATGCCTTATAACGTATGCTTCCTCATTAACTAGAATATCTTTTTACTTCAGCCATTCAAGTAAAGTATCACCCAACACCCCAGCTAATTATCACTTTATTAAGGATTTTGAATATATAAAGAGTATTTCTATTCAATACGAGATGGAATTATTTAAATTATCACACTAGGTACCATTAAGAAAAAGTAGAATTCATGTACTTAAGTCTAATGTAACGAGTATAATTCTAAAAGTGAACAAAGCAGAAGCTCTTAAGTTCGAGTTTCTATCCTAATCTATTTATTCCATCAACCGGAGAAAAGAAAATATTAAATATCCGCATACCAAATCCACTTATCTCATAAACACTATAAAACGGGTAAAGTGCCCCTCTGTGTTCTTTCCATATGGCTCAATGTGGAGACCCTTGCGTAAATTCCTGGTAAATTCCTTTATTCAAAACGCTTATCTGTGGAAGATGTAAGGAGGGATGTGAAACAAAGATTGCTTAAGGCAACGGGATCGGGTAAGCGCTGTTATGATCTTCGACGACGGGATCAAAAGTTCCTTATAAACGATCTGGTTTGGCGTAAGAACTACGTGTTGTCTGACGCAGCTGAATATTTTAATGCTAAGCTCGCACCGAAATATATAGGGCCCTTTAGGGTCGCAAGAGCAGTATCTCCTTGGACTTATGAGTTAGAGGACATTAATGGTAAAAAGGCAGGTACTTGGCATACAAAGGACTTAAAAGTGTATCATTCCCAACAAGATACTGATATTTCTGATTAGCTCTTATCGATTTTTCCTATTCTCGTCTGTCCCAACAAGGCATCAACCCAGCTTTGCTGAGCAACCTTAGGATAGTACGATAAGTCGCTTAAGCTCACTGCGGACGACCTCCTTCGTGAAATTGGCGTACCATGTTATTATTTTATTTACATTGTGTTGCCCAGTATACCAGAATACTAGCCATTATAACTTAATAATTTCTCAAAGTAATTGCTTAAATAAGGTTAGGCACCGGAATTATTTGAACTGTGGTATTTTCATCAAACGTTGTACATGTTCCAACGACATAAATTTTTGAATGAGGTTGTTCCTTTTTTTTTACTATTTCGTACATTGTAGTACGATGTCCATTATCCAGTGTCCCAGATTCACAAAAGGAAGGAGTTTTATAAGTGTTCATAAGGATTTATTCGTTATTCTAGCATAATTGGCGGTAAGAAATAATTCATATATGATATTGGGAGATAACATCGGTGAATTGGAAGCAGTCAAACCGACCAACTAAGATTAAGATAATCGAACTCCAGGCAGTTAGCTATACTTTCGTATATATAAATTAGTTTTTTTTATATTTAATGTGTTTAGGGAAATGTGAGTGTGTAGTTCCGATCTTATCTTAGCGAGATTTCTACGAAATCTCCAGGAGGAAGAGGTGGCATGTTATGGGTCTTTCAGCCCCATAGACGATTAAGGCTGAAATATAAAAAGATAGGGCAATCTTAAGTAAAGTACTATTACATGCATTGTGTGTGTCCTTGTCCAGTGTCTTGTCACCTTTTTCTGGAATGATGCTGCAAGAAAATCTTTTTATTTTACAGAAAATATTGCATATATTCATCAAGTACCTACCTATGAGCGCTGCAGTGAATGCAACATTGATCCCTTACCAGAAACTCGCTGGAATACTTTTGATGGAATTTGCAAACAAGAATTATAGAAGGAATACCCTCCACGATATGTTGGCGATGTATTATCATTGACTGCTTCGGCACATTCCTCGATAAGATGAGTTGTCTACAATTATAAAAGATTAAAACTAGATTATGGAATTATAGCCAGTAAGGTTGAAATTATTTATTTAAGAAAATTTAAAGTACATACCCTTAAACATGTAAGGATGATGTAAGGCAGATAAGGTCCCGTATAAAACTGTGAGGAAGAAAATCAAAGACATCAGGCAGTATTTATTTTTTTTATCGGTTAGAATCATAAATAGAAATTATTTGCCACTTACCTGATCAGAGCTTTCCTTTTTCCATGATCACTAAACCGACTCCTAACCTAACAAAACTAAAACATAATTTGCTGGTACAAACTTCATGTTCCCGACGGTAAAAATGTAAAATACAACTTGCTCCCAGCCCAAGGTAAAGGTCGGTTGGAAATAATCGCATAAAATTGCTACTGGTAACATAATTTTTGGTTTCCGAAAACTTCTGTCAAACGGAAATTCAACTCAAGAATTTCCATGCAAAAAGAATTTTAAGAAGTTTTTCAACGATACCAAACGAAAGCTTAAGTAAATAAGATAATTTTTATACAAAAAATTAAATAATAATAATAGTTAAGCGGACCGATTGGAAATGGGTTGTCCGAATTGGGAAGTATTTTGGAAAATTTCCAAAATAGGGGGAGATTTTCTTTAAATCCGATGACCTTGGTAGGTGAAGGGACTCAGTTGTCATAAGTTGGACCAAAGGAAGTGTTGAAGTGTACGCAGTGTATTATAAAAAAGAAAAGAAAGAAAGAAAACTAGGAAAGTCGGAAAGATGGTGGAAAAGAGCTACGAATAAAATTGTTAAAGTCGTACTTGGGAAAAAAAGATAAGTATTGCCTTTAATTTTGAAACCAAATTTCAGTTTAGTTTATACGTGAGTACAGTTTTTTGCGTGTGTGTTATACAGCTACCTATTGAATTACATAGGCGAATATGCGCTGCCTTGTCTGCCACTTTTTTTTTTACTTGAAATTTATGAAGTGAATTCGATAGTAAAGATTTGGTTTAATTAAAAATTTATAACGTGTTTCATCACAAGAAAGCTGTTTTCATCATTTTTTTTCCTTTGATTCACCACAACATACAACCGGAGTTCGTGGACTTTAAAACCACGTGGCGCCCCACTGCATTGTTGGTCCCATCCCTTTCTCCAAGCTAGCCGGCTCGCTTTTCTTATTACGCACGAAGAAAGACTTCCATTTCGCTGTTCTTTTCTTTCCCTTTCTAAGTGCTACTGGTATCTACGACTCAGCAATTCAAGAAATCCTTAACTAAGAGAGCTAAAGACAAAGAAAACTAAGATCAGATTCCGATAATAAGCGTCCAGGAACTGATTAGATTGTCGAACTAACGATTCCTTGATTGGCGCCTTAGGACTTTCGAGACAAATTGCAGAGTAAAGTTTTAAATATAAACGAAGAAATAGCAATAATATTTATTTACTTATTTCCCTAAACATAAAAAAAAATTCGTTACTTAACCAGATACTAGATAATTTCAACAGACACCTAAATAAATTTATATTCATTAATTAAATATACTTACTAATCCAATTAGTATCCAGAATTCAATATTCTGCAACGATAGTGATTATGCAGCCCACCCAAAACTAGTCACTGTATGCCTTATAACGTATGCTTCCTCATTAACTAGAATATCTTTTTACTTCAGCCATTCAAGTAAAGTATCACCCAACACCCCAGCTAATTATCACTTTATTAAGGATTTTGAATATATAAAGAGTATTTCTATTCAATACGAGATGGAATTATTTAAATTATCACACTAGGTACCATTAAGAAAAAGTAGAATTCATGTACTTAAGTCTAATGTAACGAGTATAATTCTAAAAGTGAACAAAGCAGAAGCTCTTAAGTTCGAGTTTCTATCCTAATCTATTTATTCCATCAACCGGAGAAAAGAAAATATTAAATATCCGCATACCAAATCCACTTATCTCATAAACACTATAAAACGGGTAAAGTGCCCCTCTGTGTTCTTTCCATATGGCTCAATGTGGAGACCCTTGCGTAAATTCCTGGTAAATTCCTTTATTCAAAACGCTTATCTGTGGAAGATGTAAGGAGGGATGTGAAACAAAGATTGCTTAAGGCAACGGGATCGGGTAAGCGCTGTTATGATCTTCGACGACGGGATCAAAAGTTCCTTATAAACGATCTGGTTTGGCGTAAGAACTACGTGTTGTCTGACGCAGCTGAATATTTTAATGCTAAGCTCGCACCGAAATATATAGGGCCCTTTAGGGTCGCTAGAGCAGTATCTCCTTGGACTTATGAGTTAGAGGACATTAATGGTAAAAAGGCAGGTACTTGGCATACAAAGGACTTAAAAGTGTATCATTCCCAACAAGATACTGATATTTCTGATTAGCTCTTATCGATTTTTCCTATTCTCGTCTGTCCCAACAAGGCATCAACCCAGCTTTGCTGAGCAACCTTAGGATAGTACGATAAGTCGCTTAAGCTCACTGCGGACGACCTCCTTCGTGAAATTGGCGTACCATGTTATTATTTTATTTACATTGTGTTGCCCAGTATACCAGAATACTAGCCATTATAACTTAATAATTTCTCAAAGTAATTGCTTAAATAAGGTTAGGCACCGGAATTATTTGAACTGTGGTATTTTCATCAAACGTTGTACATGTTCCAACGACATAAATTTTTGAATGAGGTTGTTCCTTTTTTTTTACTATTTCGTACATTGTAGTACGATGTCCATTATCCAGTGTCCCAGATTCACAAAAGGAAGGAGTTTTATAAGTGTTCATAAGGATTTATTCGTTATTCTAGCATAATTGGCGGTAAGAAATAATTCATATATGATATTGGGAGATAACATCGGTGAATTGGAAGCAGTCAAACCGACCAACTAAGATTAAGATAATCGAACTCCAGGCAGTTAGCTATACTTACGTATATATAAATTAGTTTTTTTTATATTTAATGTGTTTAGGGAAATGTGAGTGTGTAGTTCCGATCTTATCTTAGCGAGATTTCTACGAAATCTCCAGGAGGAAGAGGTGGCATGTTATGGGTCTTTCAGCCCCATAGACGATTAAGGCTGAAATATAAAAAGATAGGGCAATCTTAAGTAAAGTACTATTACATGCATTGTGTGTGTCCTTGTCCAGTGTCTTGTCACCTTTTTCTGGAATGATGCTGCAAGAAAATCTTTTTATTTTACAGAAAATATTGCATATATTCATCAAGTACCTACCTATGAGCGCTGCAGTGAATGCAACATTGATCCCTTACCAGAAACTCGCTGGAATACTTTTGATGGAATTTGCAAACAAGAATTATAGAAGGAATACCCTCCACGATATGTTGGCGATGTATTATCATTGACTGCTTCGGCACATTCCTCGATAAGATGAGTTGTCTACAATTATAAAAGATTAAAACTAGATTATGGAATTATAGCCAGTAAGGTTGAAATTATTTATTTAAGAAAATTTAAAGTACATACCCTTAAACATGTAAGGATGATGTAAGGCAGATAAGGTCCCGTATAAAACTGTGAGGAAGAAAATCAAAGACATCAGGCAGTATTTATTTTTTTTATCGGTTAGAATCATAAATAGAAATTATTTGCCACTTACCTGATCAGAGCTTTCCTTTTTCCATGATCACTAAACCGACTCCTAACCTAACAAAACTAAAACATAATTTGCTGGTACAAACTTCATGTTCCCGACGGTAAAAATGTAAAATACAACTTGCTCCCAGCCCAAGGTAAAGGTCGGTTGGAAATAATCGCATAAAATTGCTACTGGTAACATAATTTTTGGTTTCCGAAAACTTCTGTCAAACGGAAATTCAACTCAAGAATTTCCATGCAAAAAGAATTTTAAGAAGTTTTTCAACGATACCAAACGAAAGCTTAAGTAAATAAGATAATTTTTATACAAAAAATTAAATAATAATAATAGTTAAGCGGACCGATTGGAAATGGGTTGTCCGAATTGGGAAGTATTTTGGAAAATTTCCAAAATAGGGGGAGATTTTCTTTAAATCCGATGACCTTGGTAGGTGAAGGGACTCAGTTGTCATAAGTTGGACCAAAGGAAGTGTTGAAGTGTACGCAGTGTATTATAAAAAAGAAAAGAAAGAAAGAAAACTAGGAAAGTCGGAAAGATGGTGGAAAAGAGCTACGAATAAAATTGTTAAAGTCGTACTTGGGAAAAAAAGATAAGTATTGCCTTTAATTTTGAAACCAAATTTCAGTTTAGTTTATACGTGAGTACAGTTTTTTGCGTGTGTGTTATACAGCTACCTATTGAATTACATAGGCGAATATGCGCTGCCTTGTCTGCCACTTTTTTTTTTACTTGAAATTTATGAAGTGAATTCGATAGTAAAGATTTGGTTTAATTAAAAATTTATAACGTGTTTCATCACAAGAAAGCTGTTTTCATCATTTTTTTTCCTTTGATTCACCACAACATACAACCGGAGTTCGTGGACTTTAAAACCACGTGGCGCCCCACTGCATTGTTGGTCCCATCCCTTTCTCCAAGCTAGCCGGCTCGCTTTTCTTATTACGCACGAAGAAAGACTTACATTTCGCTGTTCTTTTCTTTCCCTTTCTAAGTGCTACTGGTATCTACGACTCAGCAATTCAAGAAATCCTTAACTAAGAGAGCTAAAGACAAAGAAAACTAAGATCAGATTCCGATAATAAGCGTCCAGGAACTGATTAAACATCACAGGCAGGTTCCATGAAGAGATCCACCATCGGACTCCCGGTAGGAGAGAAGCGAATGTCCTCAAGGATGTACAAGACATCTTCATCGTGACTCTCGATATTAGACATCTGGAATGGTACTGTATTAATACCTTGAATGAAAATGGGGACAGTAACCAAACGACATAACAAACAAATAACATTGAGACACAAATATACTCTTAATGGTCATCTTGTGGTACCACCGATTTGTTCTGTAGACTCTTCTATGGGCAGTCGACATATCTTTTGATATAGGTCGCTGTAACGTGCTGTCTCGAATTCGTACCTGAACAACTCGTACCAATCCCTCAGCTCCAGGATAAAATTGGTCGATGATGCCTAATGGCCAATTGGTTGGTGGCATATTTTCATTTTTTACTAAAACGACATCTCCCTGTTTTATGTTTGGTTGTTTTGTTAACCATTTTGGCCTGTTTTGTAATTGATTCAGATAATCCTTCGACCATTTGTCCCAAAAACGTTTGGTCATTTGCTGTAAAAGCTTCCACTTTTGTGATGGCAGTATCTTGCTCGGAGAGTAATCAGGTTCAACAATCGCATTTAACGGTTGACCGATTAAGAAATGGCCTGGTGTGAGTACAACTAAGTCATCAGGGTCGTTTCCGACATAGCATAACGGCCGTGAATTTACACAGGCTTCGATCTGAGCGAGCACTGTTGCATACTCTTCGAAGGTACAGATCAGATTTCCTAATATTCTGCGCAGATGATGTTTAACTGACTTCACACCAGCCTCCCATATGCCTCCGAAGTGTGGAGAAGCTGGAGGATTGAAACGCCATGTGACTGATTTTGACACAAGATACTGGGAGGCTTCTGGTGTTGATTGTTTGATGGCTTGAGCAAGATCCCTTTCCAACTATGAATGCCTCTGACAAAATTGGTGCCACAATCCGAGTAAATGTCGCTGCACAAGCCTCGTCTAGCTACAAATCTCTTCAATGCAGCAATGAAGGCCTCTGAAGTGAGATCTGACACCACCTCTAGATGAATTGCCTTGGTGGCCATGCAGATAAATAGACAAAGTCGACCTTGTGTCGCTTGGCATTTCGAAGCGACGAGACTCTTATGGTTACAGGTCCTGCATAGTCAATGCCGACCTTTGAGAATGGCTTGGTAGCATTTAGTCTTGGAGCAGGTAGATTTCCCATCAGTTGGGTGATTGTTGCACTGCGTTGTTTGGCACACGTAACACATTTATGTATTCTGCTAGTAATGCTGCGTCTTGCATCTATAATCCAATATTTCTCACGACTTGTTCTCAAGACTAGGGATGGTCCGCCATGCAAACTTTCTGAACGTATCTTATGAATCAACAATAGTGTCACATGATGGTGCTGTGGTAGAATGATTGGATGTCTTTGTGCGTAAAATAACGTAGCATTGACCAAGCTCCCACCTACTCGTATCAAGCCACTAGAGTCTATGAATGGATTTAGTTTAAGCAGCCTACTATTACGAGACAATGGTTCATTGTTCATTAGATGACTGTAGTCTTCTTTGAAAGCTGTTTGTTGTACTAGTTTTAAAATTGTTGTTTCAGCAGTATTCTATTCAATGATGTTAAGAAAGTTCAATCGTCTGTTCTGTGAATTTTGACAATTGTGTATAAATCATTGAACTGTTGCCATCACTCGAATCAATCGTGAAAGAGAGGAATACCTTAGAAGAAAGTCATCAGTGAACTTAGTTAGAAAAGTAGTTCGAGTTGACTGTTTTACTTCTAAGTCTGTACGTTCTTTATTATGTTTCGACCTTGGCCAGTTCTCCTGCTTGCGTGTTGACATGTAGGCCCTGATTGTCCTGGTATAGGAGCTTCATTGTTTTTGAACGGTAAGTTGACTTGATATTTTCCGTTGCTCACTCGTTGATGTGTAGTTCTACATATTTTTCTACACTCTTTTTCCTCTTGGTTGAGAAAGGTTCGTGTTGGGAATTCTTCTGGCTCCCAAAATTGCTTGAGTCGTGTATCGGGATTGATATTAGTAATCTTGTGCAAATCGTTGTCTTCTCATCGAGTGTGTTGATAGTGGGTCCTAGTAGGACCCAGCCGAAAGTCGTTTTTATTGCTATTGGTGCTGTAACTGATCCTCGTTTAATGCCATCTTGAATAACTCTGGCATAGACCTTTGCTCCAAGTAGGGCGTCTATTTTGCCAGGTTTCCAGTAAGTGCGATCTGCAAGCTGTATTCCTTGTAGATGCTGATGATCCCTTCGCGTAATCAATCTTGTCGGTAGACAAGTTGTGATACTCTTTAAGACTAGAAAGTCTTATTCTATTGTAGTGATATTAGATCCGCACGATCTCAGTTGTAGCGTTGTTTGCTGATGTGCTGTAGTAGAAGGACTAGTGTTTAATCCCGTTATTGCTACTGATGTTGAAGTGCGAGTAGCACCTAGTTTCTGCAGGCTGCCTCCGTTATAAATGAGGATTGAGATCCACTGTCTATCAGGCAGCGCAGAAGTGTAGGTTCACCAAACCTACTTTTTGCCATTACTAATGCTGTGAATGGTAACGTATGATGATCCTGCCTGGCTACGAAAGTTTGGGCAGTGCTTAACCCATTAGCACAGTCGGCTAATTGTAACCTTATAGGAGAGTTGTCGGCTTGGTTGCTGTCAATATGAGTTGTTTGACTTTGTGTTGTTTTGGTGTGCTTTGGTACGAACGAGTCGTCGTACGAACTGCTCTTAAATTTTTGCGACGGTGTTCTAGGTTATTCCTTGTCGTGGTTATCATGCAGTGTGGTGTGATGCCTTTGATTGCATTTGTAACATTTGTGTTTACAAGTACGTGAATTTGCAAGATGATTCCTTGACAAACAATTGAGACAGCGTCCCGAATTCTTAATGATTTTTCGTCTTGCTTCTGTGTTCATTTTATTCTATTTTGAACACCTTTGAACAAAATGATTTCCATCACATGCGGGACATCTGCTCTCTCTTGCAGTGTGGCAAGTCAACGTTGTTTTTCTTGATTGTGGTTTTGATTGCGGTGCCTTAGTGACCAATACATCCGCAATGGATTCCAATACCCTTAAGCGTGTGGTTAAACATTTGGTGAATTGTGCAATTGTTGGCAATTCTTGAGTTGCTCCTTGTTCTTCCTCGCAAAACTTCAGCGTCATGAATGGCAACTTCTGGATTAGTAGATGGATTAGTAGTACATCCCATGCACTTGTGTCAACCCTTAAGCTCTTCAATTGCTGTAGACGCTCCTCAGTTGTGTCAAGTAATGCTCTTATGCCTTTGCTTTCATATTTTGCTTAGGCTGATTCACTAAAGTTTTAAGTTGGTGATTTACTAAAATTCTTTTGTTCTCATACCGCTCCTTTAGCTTGTTCCAGGCTGGTGTATAGTCCTGATCTGTTATGGGAGTGTGTCTTAAGACTTTCTCGGCTTCACCAACTAAACATGTTTTTAAATGATGTAATTTTCTGCACATCCGTTAGTCTAATATTTTTATGTACTAATGATACAAAAAGATCATGGAATGATCGCCATCGATCATTATCGCCATTATGTGTTAGTACTGCAATCCTAGGCAATGAGGATTCTTGTTGAATAATTGTTGTGGATGACTGCATTGAAGCAGATGTGTTATGTGTATGTTATGTTAGTGTAGCGGTATATTAAAATCAGAACGCATATAATTAGAGATACATTCGATTTAATTTATATTCCACTTGAAGTTCACTTAAGCACTCTAAATTAAGGCGAAACACTTATCTATGAAAAATCTATGATAATTCAATGAATATATTACTAAATTTAAGCTTAAAAATTTCATCCGAAACAAAAACCATTCCGCATATACATTCCAACTTGACTCAACTGAGAAGTGTAGGAATACTGTCTTGAAATGTATTTTTAACAAGATAATTTTAATTTATTTATTAAAATATTAATGCAATCACAAATTAGGCAAACATAAGAACAATTCGCAGGTATATTCCAGCTTAACTGAAAATAAGAAGTATAGGAATTACTGTCTTGGATTGCTCTGTACAAGGTAATTTACGTTATTAATAAAAAAAGAAACTATTATCACTAAAATCTAATTTTAATTAAAAAATGAAAGAAAAAGAAAAAATTTCTAAATAACCTGGGGAGGCTAGTTCATAACGATGAAAAATTCAATTTTTTTTTAAATAATTTTCATCCTTAAAGTATTTAGAGCACGTGGGTAAAAGGACTTTTTCATATCTAAAGTATTTTAGATTTCACAGGCTGTTGAGAGCGGAACCTTCCGCTGGTTAGAAAATGAAAATTTTCGTTTTCTCCGATTAAACTTGAGAAGTGTGAAAAAGTGCGAATCGCCCGAGACGATAAAGGGTATCATTTTAGGAACTGGGTTACGTTCAATGAACCTTTTCTGTTCGTTGATGGAATTATCTACTGTAAATTCGTTTTTGTGCGGTGAAAATTTCCCGCCCAACTTCCCTCTATCATATTTGCCCCGAGCTCTTATTTTTTCTGATACCACATACATTTCTCTGCTTATCTCTTATTCTCATTATTAAAAAAAAAAAAAAACACTACCCCTTACATCCCTCAAAACCTACCCTACTAAGAAAAAATTTCAATTTGTCTCGACGTCGAGAACTAATAGACCCATGTACCTTGACTAAAAAGAAAAAAACAACCCTCTACACCAACAACTGATACCCTTTATCGTCTCTGGCGATTCGCACTTTTTCACACTTCTCAAGTTTAATCGGAGAAAACGAAAATCTTCATTTTCTAACCGGCGGAAGGTTCCGGTCTCAACAGGCTGTGAATTCTAAAATACTTTAGATATGAAAAAGCCCTTTTACCCACGTGCTCTAAATACTTTAAGGATGAAAATTATTTAAAAAAAAATTGAATTTTTCATCGTCATGAACGTTAACCTCCCCAGGTTATTTAGAAATTTTTTCTTTTTCTTTCATTTTTTAATTAAAATTAGATTTTAGTGATAATAGTTTTTTTTTTATTAATAGCGTAAATTACCTTGTACAGAGCAATCCAAGACAGTTATTCCTATACTTCTTATTTTCAGTTAAGCTGGAATATACCTGCGAATTGTTCTTTTGTTTGCCTAATTTGTGATTGCATTAATATTTTAATAAATAAATTAAAATTATCTTGTTTAAAATACATTTCAAGACAGTATTCCTCCACTTCTCAGTTGAGTCAAGTTGGAATGTATATGCGGAATGGTTTTTGTTTAGATTGAAATTTTTAAGCTTAAATTTAGTAATATATTCGTTGAATTATCATAGATTTTTCATAGATAAGTGTTTCGCCTTAATTTAGAGTGCTTAAGTGAACTTCAAGTGGAATATAAATTAAATCGAATGTATCTCTAATTATATGCGTTCTGATTTTAATATACCGCTACACTAATATAACATACACATAAACACATCTGCTTCAATGCCGTCAACCACAACAATTATTCAACAAGAATCCTCATTGCCTAGGATTGCATTATCTACATATAATGGCGATTATGATCGATGGCGATCATTCCATGATCTTTTTGTATCATTAGTACATAAAAATATTAGACTAACGGATGTGCAAAAATTACATCATTTAAAAACATGTTTTGTTGGTGAAGCCGAGAAAGTCTTAAGACACACTCCCATAACAGATCAGGACTATACACCAGCCTGGAACAAGCTAAAGGAGCGGTATGAGAACAAAAGAATTTTAGTAAATCACCAACTTAAAACTTTAGTGAATCAGCCGAAGCAAAATATGAAAGCAAAGGCATAAGAGCATTACTTGACACAACTGAGGAGCGTCTACAGCAATTGAAGAGCTTAAGGGTTGACACAAGTGCATGGGATGTACTACTAATCCATCTACTAATCCAGAAGTTGCCATTCATGACGCTGAACTTTTGCGAGGAAGAACAAGGAGCAACTCAAGAATTGCCAACAATTGCACAATTCACCAATTGTTTAACCACACGCTTAAGGGTATTGGAATCCATTGCGGATGTATTGGTCACTAAGGCACCGCAATCAAAACCACAATCAAGAAAAACAACGTTGACTTGCCACACTGCAAGAGAGAGCAGATGTCCCGCATGTGATGGAAATCATTTTGTTCAAAGGTGTTCAAAATAGAATAAAATGAACACAGAAGCAAGACGAAAAATCATTAAGAATTCGGGACGCTGTCTCAATTGTTTGTCAAGGAATCATCTTGCAAATTCACGTACTTGTAAACACAAATGTTACAAATGCAATCAAAGGCATCACACCACACTGCATGATAACCACGACAAGGAATAACCTAGAACACCGTCGCAAAAATTTAAGAGCAGTTCGTACGACGACTCGTTCGTACCAAAGCACACCAAAACAACACAAAGTCAAACAACTCATATTGACAGCAACCAAGCCGACAACTCTCCTATAAGGTTACAATTAGCCGACTGTGCTAATGGGTTAAGCACTGCCCAAACTTTCGTAGCCAGGCAGGATCATCATTACGTTACCATTCACAGCATTAGTAATGGCAAAACGTAGGTTTGGTGAACCTACACTTCTGCGCTGCTTGATAGACAGTGGATCTCAATCCTCATTTATAACGGAGGCAACCTGCAGAAACTAGGTGCTACTCGCACTTCAACATCAGTAGCAATAACGGGCTTAAAAACTAGTCCTTCTACTGCAGCACATCAGCAAACAACGCTATAACTAAGATCGTGCGGATCTAATATCACTACAATAGAATAAGACTTTCTAGTCTTAAAGAGTATCACAACTTGTCTACCGACAAGATTGATTACGCGAAGGGATCATCAGCATCTACAAGGAATACAGCTTGCAGATCGCACTTACTGGAAACCTGGCAAAATAGACGCCCTACTTGGAGCAAAGGTCTATGCCAGAGTTATTCAAGATGGCATTAAACGAGGATCAGTTACAGCACCAATAGCAATAAAAACGACTTTCGGCTGGGTCCTACTAGGACCCACTATCAACACACTCGATGAGAAGACAACGATTTGCACAAGATTACTAATATCAATCCCGATACACGACTCAAGTAATTTTGGGAGCCAGAAGAACTCCCAACACGAACCTTTTTCAACCAAGAGGAAAAAGAGTGTAGAAAAATATGTCGAACTACACATCAACGAGTGAGCAACGGAAAATACCAAGTCAACTTACCGTTCAAAAATAATGAAGCTTCTATACCAGGACAATCAGGGCCTACATGTCAACACGCAAGCAGGAGAACTGGCCAAGGTCGAAACATAATAAAGAACGTACAGACTTAGAAGTAAAACAGTCAACTCGAACTACTTTTCTAACTAAGTTCACTGATGACTTTCTTCTAAGGTATTCCTCTCTTTCACGATTGATTCGAGTGATGGCAACAGTTCAATGATTTATACACAATTGTCAAAATTCACAGAACAGACGATTGAACTTTCTTAACAACATTGAATAGAATACTGCTGAAACAACAATTTTAAAACTAGTACAACAAACAGCTTTCAAAGAAGACTACAGTCATCTAATGAACAATGAACCATTGTCTCGTAATAGTAGGCTGCTTAAACTAAATCCATTCATAGACTCTAGTGGCTTGATACGAGTAGGTGGGAGCTTGGTCAATGCTACGTTATTTTACGCACAAAGACATCCAATCATTCTACCACAGCACCATCATGTGACACTATTGTTGATTCATAAGATACGTTCAGAAAGTTTGCATGGCGGACCATCCCTAGTCTTGAGAACAAGTCGTAAGAAATATTGGATTATAGATGCAAGACGCAGCATTACTAGCAGAATACATAAATGTGTTACGTGTGCCAAACAACGCAGTGCAACAATCACCCAACTGATGGGAAATCTACCTGCTCCAAGACTAAATGCTACCAAGCCATTCTCAAAGGTCGGCATTGACTATGCAGGACCTGTAACCATAAGAGTCTCGTCGCTTCGAAATGCCAAGCGACACAAGGTCGACTTTGTCTATTTATTTGCATGGCCACCAAGGCAATTCATCTAGAGGTGGTGTCAGATCTCACTTCAGAGGCCTTCATTGCTGCATTGAAGAGATTTGTAGCTAGACGAGGCTTGTGCAGCGACATTTACTCGGATTGTGGCACCAATTTTGTCAGAGGCATTCATAGTTGGAAAGGGATCTTGCTCAAGCCATCAAACAATCAACACCAGAAGCCTCCCAGTATCTTGTGTCAAAATCAGTCACATGGCGTTTCAATCCTCCAGCTTCTCCACACTTCGGAGGCATATGGGAGGCTGGTGTGAAGTCAGTTAAACATCATCTGCGCAGAATATTAGGAAATCTGATCTGTACCTTCGAAGAGTATGCAACAGTGCTCGCTCAGATCGAAGCCTGTGTAAATTCACGGCCGTTATGCTATGTTGGAAACGACCCTGATGACTTAGTTGTACTCACACCAGGCCATTTCTTAATCGGTCAACCGTTAAATGCGATTGTTGAACCTGATTACTCTCCGAGCAAGATACTGCCATCACAAAAGTGGAAGCTTTTACAGCAAATGACCAAACGTTTTTGGGACAAATGGTCGAAGCATTATCTGAATCAATTACAAAACAGGCCAAAATGGTTAACAAAACAACCAAACATAAAACAGGGAGATGTCGTTTTAGTAAAAAATGAAAATATGCCACCAACCAATTGGCCATTAGGCATCATCGACCAATTTTATCCTGGAGCTGAGGGATTGGTACGAGTTGTTCAGGTACGAATTCGAGACAGCACGTTACAGCGACCTATAACAAAAGATATGTCGACTGCCCATAGAAGAGTCTACAGAACAAATCGGTGATACCACAAGATGACCATTAAGAGTATATTTGTGTCTCAATGTTATTTGTTTGTTATGTCGTTTGGTTACTGTCCCCATTTTCATTCAAGGTATTAATACAGTACCATTCCAGATGTCTAATATCGAGAGTCACGATGAAGATGTCTTGTACATCCTTGAGGACATTCGCTTCTCTCCTACCGGGAGTCCGATGGTGGATCTCTTCATGGAACCTGCCTGTGATGTTTTGACTGGATTACCGAAATCCTCTCACCGCAATGCTCCTTCCACATCTGTATCGAAGGCGCTCATTCCAAGGAACGGCGAGGATCCAGACAGCAACACTCCGCAACATATGTCACCACACCACATACAAGGCCGACTCCAGCTCATCCCGCATTGATTAATAGAAGACAGACACCTGAAACCCACAACAACCATCGGCGCGCTCAGAATGCGCGCACAGAACACACATCAGTGATTTATCACTCGTGAGGGCATAGACAGCGACGTAGAACGTCTAGATTTCGATGCCATACGAAAAGCGAAACGTAAAACAAGGACAAGAAATCTTCTGGATCGGTATCAAGTATTCCTCCACGTAACAGCCGATGGTCAGATTTCATCCAATTGCTATCACAAACGCGGCATATAAAAGTTGAAGAATCGGTTGAATGCAGGCATTCCGCGAGGGGTAGAATGTTCAGCGATGACTGAACTAAAAAGAAAGAAAAAACAATTAGAATAAGTCAAACCAATTTAAAGTACTTAACTTAAAAGTACAAGCCAGGGAAATCGACTGGCTTATATTCCTCCCATGAAGAATAGGTACCTACGCACCTATGTGCACATAAGAAATCATCTGAAATAAAAAGAAAATGAATTAATTCAATTAAGCAAACTATGAATTACTTAGAATAAGAAATCTAACAAATTTATATGAGAAAACTATAAATTATTCAATTTCTCCATGCATTGTAAACATAAATGCGTACATGCATTAAACACAACAACAACACTATAGGAAATTGAAAGTTGTTAATAATTGGCTAAATTTCAATGTCCATCACTTGAAATTTATACCAATCATTGAAAAAGAGTCATAGAATACATTATCTATATCAAAACACTTTCCCGCGAACTATTTGGAGGCTTAGAATATAGAGAGTACAGGAAGTGTTATAAGTCAAATTTTGTGTAGTCAAATTCTGGTTGTGTTAGTATCTGTTGCCTCTGTAGTGAACGCTCAGTACAGCCGTATAGTAGAATCAATATAGAGAGCGGGGCAACAAGATATATGGTTGAAAATATTACCTTTGCTCCCATGGAAAATGTTCTTATTCACTGTCACTACGCCATCATACTCAGGGAATTTCGCAGCTGTCACAAAAGTAAACAAATGTCGGTGGAGGTAGGATTTATTTGATACTTCACCGCTTTTGTTATAAAGTTTTAATTTAGTTTAATATACACAGGTGTGTAAAGTACACAAAATAATATTTTATAACTATACTTGCCTAAAAAATGAATTCCCACGTCGTTCTTTGGTGTTGTTGTAGCAATTTTTTACCGAACACTTCATTCTGAAATTACATGAACATCACTTAGAAATTTATCACTATAATTTGAACAGATAATTACTTAAACTATTTGCTTTGTTTAGCACTATTTTTAAAACACTTTTCTCAACTTTTCAATTACATTTAAATTATTGCAAATTTTTGCAAATTAAACAAACTTCGTTTGACAGCTAAACATAGAGTTGTCTCTTTCTTGAATATAATGCTGAGCTACTTCATGATACTCTGAAAAATGCACGCTCATGCACACGAATTTTACAGGTATCAACACTTCCTGTTGTCTCTATATTCTAAGTTTGGAGGAAAATCACACGACAGTTGTCGCGAAGGAAAGTATTTCACTCAAATATCGAATTTTCACAATAGTTAGGGTTTCACAACACAAAAAAATCAAAGATTATACATTATTGAAGCCATTTATTACAAAAAATCAACTTCTCGCGAGGTTTTTCCGGCAAAATCAATCAAAGAAAATCTCACCTGAAGACAGGTTATGAGAACATATTTATCGAAAGAACGAATTTTCTTACAAAATAAACACATGCATACACTAAGCAATGATCAAAACACAATTTGCACAACTTACCTTGATTTCATCAGTTCACTGCACACGGAAAAACACACGGAAAACTCACGACCGCGAAACCGCGAATGTAAAATTGTAAACATCGCGGAACTGTCAAATTTCATGTATTGCCAACATATGGCACATGAGCTTGGGGGTATTTTTAACGAGGAATATGATGGAGGTATTAAAAAAGCCCTAAAGTATCTCAGTGAAACGATATTTGCTAATTTATGATTTCTCACATAACTAATGAGAAAGAAAGAGATAGCAAGTGGAAGTGAGATGAAGAAAAATACGTTCCACATCGAAATTTCTCATCATGGATGACAATTTGGATTTTTAGTTTTCATTCAGTGAAATTAAATTATGATGGAGATCTTTTGATGGAAAAAGATAGATGTCAATATTCCTCATCGAATGAGATAATTTATACATGATGAAAAAAGATACATTCTGAGAATTTTGCATTATGGTTTCGGGTTCCACACACTAAAATGGCGGTTCAGACCCTATATAAGGTCGAGCATTTGGATGGATCTCTCTCTTATATTTTCCAAAGTCAAGCAGTTCATATCGTGTGTAGTGTTCCAGTTTGGTTTGAGTTTTTTTTTCACTTGTGCAAATCGTGAATTTAGCTTAACATCTGGTAAGCATAAGCTCTCATGCGATTTTTGGTGAAAGGAAACAATTATATAGTGACAAATTTTGTTAAATTTATTGTGCTTTAACAAACATCATTTGTTAAGAAGGTTATTTAGACATTTTTTCTTTTTCCTTCATTTTTAATTAAAATTAGATTTTAGTCATAATAGTTTTTTTTTGTTAATAACGTAAATAACCTTATCCAGAACAATTAAAGACAGTTATTCCTATATTTCTCATTTTGGGTTAAGTTGGAATATACCTGCGAATTGTTCTTTTGTTTGCCTAATTTATGATTGCATTAATATTTTATTATTATTTATTATTATTATCTTGTTTAAAATACATTTCAAGACAGTATTCCTACACTTCTCAGTTGAGTCAAGTCGGAATGTATATGCGGAATGGTTTTTGTTTAGGTTGAAATTTTTAAGCTTAAATTTAGTAATATATTCATTGAATTATCATAGATTTATCATAGATAAGTGTTTCACCTTAATTTCGAGTGCTTAACTGAACTTCAAGTGGAATATAATATAATATAATAATATACCGCTACACTAACATAATCCACCAATTTATCATCATCACATGTGGCTTGTGAACTGTTCTACAGCAACTGTTGCGTTACACACGTGCCGAAATTGCAGTATTAATAAATTATACGGGGATTTTACATCAGCCTAGTATACAGCATATGGTGTGACCTTTCCCCATATCGTTTTGTGGTTTCAGAAACAAATTATTTCAATTCAAATTGTTTGGTATTCCTACAGGAAACCAGCTACTTGCATAAACAATTTAGTGGTTCCATCCGGAACCAAGATACCTTGCAATAAACAGAGGTCTTCTGTTCTTCTTTTCTTACAGCATTCAATCATATAAATTTTGGTTCTTTCCAGCCTTTCAGGTACCACCAGAAGGAGGAAGCCCATAGAGATCCTTTTTTTCTGTCCGTCCGTCTGCAGTCACACATACCAGTTCTTTTCTTTACTGTCCGTCCGTCTGTCTGGTCTATCTTCATGATGATATATGCACAGCTTAACAAGCATTGAAGGGATGTGGGTGGCAAGGACTCCCCCTAGCCGACTGATCGCTTTCGGCAAATGCTGTGCAGCCACCCACCCATATCCTGGACATGATTTTTGTAGCAAGGAGGTGTCGGATGCAGTATCCATCTATATCCAGGTAAGAGTGTAGAATTGTAGCAATAGGAAATAAAAAAAAAATTTCATTAGCTCCTTTTCCAAAAGGAAAATTTTTAATTTTTCTATACAACTGGAAAAAAAATTTTAATTTTTCTTTTAACGCAATGGGAAAGGAGAAAAAAAATTTTCAATTAAAAAAAAAATCTAAATTTGTGGTGCAATATGAAAAGAAATTTTTTTTTAATGTTGTCTTGATCTTTTTGTAATTAAATAACATGAGCAGTTGTATCAAAATCTCTATCTCCAACAAAATCTTTCTCCTGATCAATAGAGTTAAGAATTTCTATTGCAGGGGATTGATCATTGGTTTATCAAAGTCCTCTGGCCAGCAAGTTCACGAAGCCTTACCGCAGAGGTCGCTTCGTAGAATAGCGTATTTTGCGTACACACGCAAAAAATAAGAAAATACAATTTTTTTTTTAACAAATCAGGAATTTTTTTTTTAAAATGAAAAATCCTTCTTATTCTACCTTAATATTTATCCAAGAATTGGCTTTTAGTTCCGATAGCTGTAGATGACGTTGCTAGAGATCTAATATTTGGAGTCCTTTGTCAGGCGTTTTCGTTTTTGATAATAATGCTGAGGAATGAATATAATGATGATGATGATAGTGAAGATACGTCGCGCGTCCGGGACGACGATTTCTTATAGTCTTCCTTCTGGGAATCGTCTTAGTGACGCAGGGATGATGCCTCCTTGGGTGCCACGGTGGAGTACTATGGCACTCTAACGTTAATTTCCTCTAAGTACCTCCTGGGTACCCGGGCTAACATTTTTTGTTTTATTTTGTTCTTTTTTTTTCTTTAAATTTATTACTTGTTGTTTTGTTTATTTTGTTTTTATTGTCACTGTTTTTATTATTATTATTTTTTTAAATTGCATTATTATTTCCTCCCTTTTTTTCAGAAAAGCACTGATTTTAAAATTTTAACGGTTACCGCTGCCACCAAAATGTTGTTTGTGGCAGATTTTATTGAATTTTTTTTTATAATTTTCGGCACTGATTTATGTAGGTTCCGCTGCCACCAAAATGTTGTATTTTGTGGCAGATTTTATTGAATTTATTTCAATATTTTCGGCACTGATTTTTGTAGGTTCCGCTGCCACCAAAATGTTGTAGCTTGGCCGCTCGTGCTTTCCCGTAAGGGGGGAGAAGCGGTCAATCGAAGGAGTTTAAATCGAATTTCCACAATTATCAAAGATTTTTTAATTATAACTTCTAGATTTTTCACAAGTATTTTTATTAAATTTCAATTCCTAGGCTTTCACAATTCTCAGAGATTTTTTTTTATTATACTTTTGGATTTTTTCACAAGTATTTTTTATTAACGGCACTTCACTTTCTTCGATTGATGTTTTAAAAAAGACTCCCCGAGGTTTGGGCAAATTGCACCCAGGTACCCATGATCGCTTTAGCAGCTCTTTTTTCTTTCTAGGGTTTTCTCACGATGTTGAAAAAACTTACGTGAGAAAATGCAAAAGTTCTTTGATGCGAGCTATATGCATCAATGCAAAATTGTAATCCGATATGCATATTGTGCGCCCGTCTTGAAATATTAATTTTAAGTGGGCGCGAATAATTTTGAAAATTGTATGTATGTATGTACATGGATTAAGTAAGAAATGTACGTATGTACATAGTACATACGGAGAAAAAAAGTGAGAGGACACTGTATGTAGGTAAGTATACATACCGTGTGAGTGGAATGTGTGTCTGATAACAAAATGCAATTTATGCTAAATTGCATTTTGTTATAATATGGGAATGCATTTCTAAATACATTTTAGATTTTGATTAAGATTTTAAATGAAATTTAAATTGAAATGTTTTTTCAGGGTCAATTAATGGTACATTAATATATCGTATTGGACGATGCATTGATGTATCGGTATTTGGTTGTGATTCGGGGTAAAGGTACCTGAGTCACAACAGTTTCAAGTCATCGCCAATCTCTTTTGCAATAATTTCTTCAACGTCTTCGCAAATTTGCTTTCCCCAATCAAACCACGACCTACTTTTTTCCACACCCTCCAACTTTAGTAGATTTTGCTCTATATGGGAATAACATCTTTATTTAAATTGGAATCAATATCACTGGATTCATCGTCTTTTCTATTCTTCTAGTCGTCTTCTACTTCTATTGAGAACGTTGATAAGGTTGCGTCAACTATTTCTTCTGATTGGCTTGATTTACATATAAGTCCTTGTATACATACTTGCGATTGTTTTAAAGTCGGAGCATCATCTCCAGTGGTTTCGCTCAAAGAGATTAAGAACAGAGCCTTGACCAATTTTTTGGCTGCAGATTTCTCGGTCGTTTGTATCAATTGGCCGATTGAATGTAAATAAAATTTCTTCACGGAAAGACGTGAGTAGGTAAACAAGGCTGGTTCTGTTTCAGGTGCATTTGTACTTATTCGACCTTGAGTGGGCGGTTGGATGGTTAGATGCAGAGTAAAGAAATGTGTGGGAAAATATTAAGTGAATTAAATGTGCGCGGCTGCTTTGATGTACAAAGTGGCCGTCGTAAAATTTGCGGTTAGAAGTTCAGATGGCTGGCATGCATTTGTGCGGGGGCCTTTAAGTGGGCACAAAGGGACCGCCGGATGTGTGGGAAACTGTGGTGAGAAGTTCATACCCGTCATTGTTAGAAGATGTTTAGCATCAATTATGGTATAATTTAATATATTGCGGTAGGGTTGATAGCAATTTATTTTTTTAAGTTTCTCAGTTTTACTAATATGAGGGGTGAAACTCCGCCGGGGACGAGTGATGACGAGAATTGAGATACGGATACGGATTCTGGAGTTGAAGTTTGTTCTGCTGAATCAGAGGCATCCTCTAGCGGCTCTATCTCAGAATTACTGGATTTGGCACTTGTAGGAACAGTATCATGGGCTGTTTTTTCTTTATTTTCTTCTTCAATGAAAAATTGTCATGTTCATATGCCATCGATTTGTCTAATGTCTCCGTTCAACTCAAAGTACTTGGCTTTAATAGCCTGGTACAAATCACTATACTGGGAAGAGGCAGTATATGAATACCTGCGTCATCAAGTTACTTGGGATTCGTTTATGTATCAACTTAGGCCAAAACTATGTACATGTATTTTGGAGAAACAGGTGTATCAAGTAAATATAACAATAGCGAACATCATTTAGACGCAGATGAATAGAATTGATACCTACGTGAGTGAAAAATGAAATTGATCTTTTAGAACCCAGTCTCCGAGATCAATTTAAATATGGGTTCTTTTCTAAGACAGAATTTAATTTAATTAACGATCAATCACCTAAGATTAAGTATTTTTACTTTTGTGCAGAGGATGCTGGAGAAAAAAATGGAGTTTATCATTTTATGGAAGGAGGAGATTATGAAAAATATGAGTATGATGTACAACGTAGAATTTTTATAAGAAAAACAGAACACAAATAGCTTTAATTTTTAATTTGTATTTTTATTTATAATAATAATAATAATTTTTTTTATGTATATAAGCTCTTTAATAAAAACGTTATAAAATGACTCTTAATATAAAAAGAAAATATGTAAAAAGTGGCTCTGAAAACAGAAAAAAAGGCTCTAACTAAACTAAATCTAAAAGGTCACAAAAGGCTCGAACAATAAAAAAAAAACTTGGCAACAGGTATGAAGACTAAAACTAGATATGGCACACAAAAACACAAAAGAATAAAAAACAAAGGTAAAAGATTTATGTAAAAATTTTCACAATAATTTTGAAATAAAGTTCTAACGCCATAGTCGAGTTATACTAAATTTGAAAAGTGTGCCTATATCTACAGATAAGTGGCAGTTCCAAGAAGAGTCCTCCATGAAAACTAAATCAAATAATTAACAAGAATTTTTTGTAAAAACGACGGAATGAGAAATTTAGAGTTTAGAAACGAATAATTTTATTAAATGCCACTGATACTGTTATAGAGTCCCGCGAGGGCAGCTCGTAGTACGTAGACCTCTACAAACTGCCCTCATCATCCCTCCAGCTTAGCATTTCTAACAGAGTGCATGTCTTTCCCACAACACTTGCAACGATTCCTAAGCGGGGAAAAGTCCCCGTGGACTAGTGCTGCAAATGCTGTGGCCTGTTAACACCAGTGAAAGACAAGAGCTCCGTCCTGCACCGACGATACTGGTTGCCATGTGCAGTTAAATGTGTCCTGTGTTCGTTGCCAGTTATTCAAGACGTAAACTTCTCTTCAATCTGTCAACGAAGTGGCGCTTAAGTGCGGGTGCGTGGTGTTGTCGGAAAGTGTTCTGATTCCCATCTTCGACTCTCATGTACAGGTGAATTGTAGATTTGGCGAGTGTCAACACAAAGCCAATCAAACAATTCATTCGACTACAGACCTTTGGTCCCCATAGAAACGATGTCCTAGTAATGCCGAATTTCGGGTGGATCAACTGACACATATCGCGCACGACATCCATTAGACCGTGCAAAGCTGGGCAAGCGAAGAACCTGTGAAACAGGGTGCCTTCACCAGTACAAACTGTGCAAATCCTCTAAACCCGCCGGTCAATATGTGAAAACTGATAAGGATACACAAGACTGTGATACAGCAATTGCAATGCTACATCAGCATCTTTGTAACTAGAACGATAACTGTAGACTACTCTGCAAGTTATCCCTCCCATCACGTACATATTCACCCCGAGGTGTGTTCGCCATCTGTTGTTTCCTGTATACTCCGGATGTCTTATTGACATAAGCACGTCACGGAGCACACGTGTTGTAAATGTAAACAGATCATGACACAGTCGGTAGGATAATTAAAAAAAAAAAATCGGCGGAAACTACAACTGTTTAATAAAAAATTCCAAATAAAAATAGAAAACATCGACGAGGATAATAAAAACTTCATTGAGGGTATGTGATTGAGATTGCATCCGAAATAAAAACAATTAAATTGACGATAAAAAGCAAATTGTTTAGTGAAAAATTAACAAAAAAAAAACAAAAAACAAAAAAAAAACAACCTAATTTATAAATATAAAAGTGGAAATTCGATCCCACGTGTAACAGAAGCATTGTGCAAAAACCATCCCGCTATTCTAATAAAACTGTAACGCATACTACATATAACAAACAAAGAAAATGGATACCGTGTTTAAACCTCCTCCTGCATTACATCTGAATGGCAATTTAAATGAATCATGGAGACGATTTAAGCAATTATTTAAGATCTACATGAAAGCTACCAAAAAAGATAAAGAAGCAAAAGATAAACAGGTAGCAATGTTTTTAAAATTAATTGGTGAAGATGCAATGGAAGTATTTAACACATTCTCACTAACTGAAAAAGAAAAAGCGGACATCGACGATGTAATTAAGCATTTTGGTGATTATTGTAACCCCAGAAAGAATATTGTTTATGAACGATATCTATTCTATAAAAGATGCCAAGCTGAAAATGAACCGTTTGATCATTTTTTAACTGAGATCACCACACTGATAAAAAATTGTGAATTCGAAAATCAAGCTGATTCAATGCTACGTGATCGCATTGTTCTTGGAATCAATGATCCAGATGTTCAGAGGAATCTACTTAAGGCGGACGATCTGGACTTGAAGAAAGGTGTCGAGTATTGTCCTGTAGCTGAGGTGACCAAATCGCAGACGAGAGCTGTTCAAGAGAAGTCCACAGTAATGCAGATTAAAAGAAAACAATTTTGTAAGCCGAATGGTATTAACAAATATAGGCCTGAAATGAAATTAAACAAAGAAGGTCACGGTAACAGTAAATTTAATACAAATGAAAGCCGCAATTTTAATAAATGCAACAAATGTAATAATTTTCATTCTTCCAGCCTACGAAAAAACCTGTCTGAAGTGTGGATATAAAAATCACTTCGCTAATGCGTGTAAATACAGAAGTATCAGAGATCTCCAATGCGCTGAAAATACAGAGACAGAGGATCAATCTGAAGCAGAATCATTGTTTATAGAAACAGTTTGTATGGCGGCAAGTGATAGCAAAAAGGCAAATTACTGTTGGACTAAAGATTTTGTGATAGAAAATAAGATAGTGAAATTTAAAATAGCGACAGGCTCCGAAATAAACATCTTACCGCTTTACATATTTAAAGAATTATATGGGAAACGCAATATTAATAACGTGTCATTAAAGCTATAGGCATATGATGGCTTCATCATAGATCCGATCGGAAGCGTCAATATAATTATTAAAGATGGAATAAATTCACAAAAATTCAACTTTATAGTAGCGGACGTTCAGTCAAAACCTATTTTAGGACTTCCTACTTGTATTTTATTGAATCTTGTAAAAAAGCTTGATATGTTAAGCACTGATGAAGAAAAACATAAGTTAATCGATGAATACAAGGATAATTTTAATGGCATTGGCCAATTTCCATCAAAAGGGCATATTATTATGATACATCATATCCTCCTGTTGTTAAGCCCGCGCGTAGAATTCCCTACAGCATTCGTGAAAAAGTAAGAGACAAATTAGACAGTATGGTTAAAACTGGTATCATAAAAAAGGTTGACGACCCCAAGAGTTGGGTTAGCAACATAGTAATAGTTGAAAAACCCGACAAATCTTTACGGCTTTGCATGGACCCTCGTAAGTTGAACCTTTGCATCCGAAAGCAAGCTAGTTACATTCCAAATTGAGACGACTTACGATACGCTCTCGAAGACATGACAGTGTTTTCCGTATTAGATTTAAAAGATAGTTTTTGGCAGGTTAAACTAGATGAAGAATCTAGTGATATTTGTGTAGTTTCAACGCTCTTTGAGTGTTACCAATTTTTTAGACTCCCATTTGGGATTAAGCCTGCAACGGAAATTCTTCGGAATATAATTAAAAAATATTTCCGTGGCCTCAAAGGTGTAGTACTTTACATTGGGAGTTCGTACTATTCAAGAGCACGATGCAAACCTAAAGAATGTAATGGAGAGAGCGAAAGAAATTTATGTCAAGGTTAATAAAGCTAAATTTCAATATAAAATAGAAGAGGTAAAATATTTGGGGCATGTCTTTTCTAAACATGGGATGAAACCCGATCCCCAGCGCATCACTGCTGCCTGTACTCAATCTCGACAATTTGTAAGGTCAGGCTTGAAATTATTTCCTGCATCAATTGTCTCATCAGTAAATCATCTGTTATGTTTTGCATTCTATTTACCTGGAGATTTATTTGACGTTGTCTTTCCTGCAGAGATGTCAATGGCTTTTGAATTTGCTGTAGTGTAGTTTTGACTATACTGATCTGCTGTCTTTCCAGGTCGGCTAGTGCTTTTGTATTTGTTTCGAGCTCCTCGAGTCGACTGTATACCTCTTGTTCATTAGTGCTGTCCATGGTCCCGAATAGGTAGTGCATTGCATTCCCTATTCCATCGAAGATAGATCTTGTTGATCTTGATTTTGGGACCACTTCTCGAATGACACTTGTTCTTCTCTTGATATTTTCCAAGAGAGAATGAACGTGTTTTTGTTGAACCAGGCATAGCTCATCCGTTTGAGAGCGATTTGAACATAGTCGGTGAACTAAGTGTTCCGCCTTTTCTGCCATAAGCGTCTGGTTGTCCAGTTCCATTAGATTGATCTCTGTTAAGATGTTCCATGTACTATGGTAGACTTGTAATTTTCCTAGATCCTCATACAGTATTCCTGTATTGTTCAGGGGACTTATGGTGTAGGGTTCCGTTTGTATTTGTCCCATTGCCAGATGGAAACAGCATATTAACACCAATATGTGCTTCATGTTCTGTAGAAAATGAAGGATAGGCTTCGTTAGTCAATTAGTCATACTGGAAGCTTTTTGTGGTAATTCTAATAGCACTTAATTTAAATGTAGAATTTAGTATGGACTTAACTTATTTGCTAAAGATATATGTACCAGTATACTACTCATAATAGGGCTTCAAACGGTTGTTGTGGACGACAACCTGCCGCTTGCCTATTTTTATGGTAGTGTTTGTTGGACTGGGTACATTGATTACCAGATATGGGCCAACCCAGATTTGAGACAGTTTGTGTTTGCGACTTTCACTTTTGAGGAGGACTTTGTCCCCTAGGTGGAAAGTGAGCGGCCTGACTGCTTTGTCGTAATATGCCTTTGAGCGTTGTTTGCTGGCTAAGAGATTTTTGCGAGCCGTGGCATACGATTTTTGGAGTCTGTATTTGAGCATATGATAATAACTTTCGTGGTTATAAATGGGTTCAGTATCCCGTTTTAAATTAGTTGGGACATCCGCTGTGAAGCCGTAAAGGCAATCCATCGGGGTTAATTTAGTACCCTCGTGTACACTGTTATTGTACACGAATGCAGCGGTTCGTAGGAATTGATCCCATGTTTTAGGATTTTCATCTACGATTGTACGCAGATATTCGATTAATGGTCTATGGGCTCGCTCTAGTGCTCCATTAGACTGTGGATGGTATGCGGAAGTCTGTAACTTCTTTACTTTTAGGAGTTTGCAGACCTTCTTGAATAGCTCACTCAGGAAATTAGTTCCCTGATCGGTGGCTATTCTCTTTGGAATGCGATAACGCGTGAGAATCTCATTGAAAAAGATTTGCGCCACCGTTACTGCTTCTCCATTAGGTATGGCATACCAATCGACAAATTTGGTAAGGTTATCTTGAAATGTTAAGATATATTTATTACCTGATATGGTCTCTTCTAGTGGACCTACTATATCGAGGTAAACCTTGTCGAAAGGTTGTTCTGCGATGTCCGTTATTACCATGGGCATCTTGAATTGTGGAGATGCTTTAATTGTTTGGCACTTAGGGCATTTATTTATGTCGCTAAGCATGTGTCTCCACCAATACTTGCGTCTAATGCGTTTATAGGTCTTAATGACACCCTGATGGCCGCCGAAAGGAGAGTCGTGATAATCCTTTAGGATTGTTTGGACTTCCTTGGGGCTCGTGATTATCTCAGGTGCCTTGACTGGACATATTTCTTGTTCAAGCGTAGCCGGATGTTGTATTTCTGCCTCTGGGGGTTCATTTTCTTTATGTTCCGCTGCCGTGGGCTGTGTTTCAGCGCTGGGGCTCGTACTGGCCTCTTGGGCTTTCTGTTTTTGAGCTCTGGTCACGGCGAAGCAATGAGCGGGTTTCTTTGTTTTCTTTTTATTTGGGAAATTATTTTCTTCCACATCAGAGTCCATAGTGTGGTGCACTTGGGCTGGTACCGTTAAGGTATTGCCTGTATAGTCTTCGTTTATTACTTGTGGAATGCGGCTTAATGCATCCGTATTGGTATTATACTTCCCTGGTTTGTATTCGATTGTGTAATCGAACTCTGACAATTTGTGGTGAAATCTCACTAAACGGGAAGTTGGGTCTTTAACATTAAAGACTCCTTTGAGAGGCTTGTGGTCAGTGTAGACCGTGAATTTCCTGCCTTGGAGGTAGCATCGGAAATTTCTAGTTGCCCAGACTATAGCCAATAACTCCTTTTCAATAGTGGAGTAGTTTTTCTCGGCTGTGTTTAGCGTTCGGCTTGCATAGGCGATAGGCTGGTCTTTTCCCACTTCTCCTTGGGAAAGCACAGCGCCTAATGCTTCGTTGCTGGCGTCCGTTGTAAGATTGAATGGTTTAGAAAAATCTGGATAGATTAAGAGTGGTGGGGAAATTAGGACATGTTTAATGCTTTGGAATGCTTCTTGGCATTTCTCGGTCCAAGTGAATTTTACGTCCTTGCGGAGTAAATTCGTAATTGGACGAACGATTTTTGAGAAGTCCGGAATGAACTTCCTATAGTAATTGACAAGTCCTAAAAAGGACTGAACTTGCCTAACTGTTCTAGGAACAGGGAATGTTTGGACGCAGGCCGTTTTGCTGGGGTCTGGTAATGCACCTTCGCTAGAGCATTTGTGCCCTAGGTAAACAACTTCTCGTCTCAAGAACTGGCACTACTCTGGCTGCAGTTTGAGGTTGTTTTCTCTCAATTTGTTGAAGACTTTGCGAAGTTTATCATTGCGGTCATTTTGACGATGTCGTCAAGATAAACGAAACATTCGAGGCCTTGTAGGCCTGTCAGAACAAAGTTCATGAGGCGTTGGAATGTAGCGGGAGCTCCTTTGAGTCCGAATGGCATACGCTTAAATTCGTAGTGCACGTAATTAGTGCTAAAAGCGGTCTTATGTCGATCCTTTTTGTCGACTAAGACTTGGTGATAGCCGTTGGCCAAATCGAGAGTGGTAAAGTACCTGGCATGACCTAGTTGGTCAAGAATATCCTCGATTCGTGGTAGCGGAAAAGCGTCGCCAATTGTCGTTCAATTTGCGAAAATCGACAACGACGCGCCACCTTTTTTCACCATCGGGTCCCGCCTTTTTGGGGACTACTAATAAGGGTGAATTCCAAGGGCTTTTGCTAGTTTGGACTATTCCGTTGTCTAGCATTTCTCTTAATTGCTCGTTGATTACTTGTCTCTGGGTCTCTGGTAATCGATAGGCTTTTTGGTTTATTGGGGCCTGATCTTGTATTAATGGAATGTTATGGGTGATAGCGTTTGTATATGTCAGCTTATCACCTTTAAGGTAAAAGATATCATTGTACTCATAACAGAGTTCGGATATCGAAGCTTTTTCTTCCGCATTTAGATTTGGGTCTAGGCTGAGCTCTTGGTCTAGCCTGTTGACTCGCGGAGTATGTGTGGGATCTTCCTGATCCTGAAATTAGCATCTTACGTGTTGTAAGATAGCTGTGTTTTCCGAAAAGCTTACGTTTCTTTTCTCATTTTGTGTAGCTGTGTACTTACTATCTGTTTTACTTACATTACTAGATGGCAGGGAATGGGCTTCCTGTAGTTTTAATGGTGGAGTACCATGTTTTATGGGTACTTTTGATTGGTCCGAGTACTCGCACGCATTCGTATTTTGGCTTGTGGGCCTTGAAAAATTGGTTTTCTTAATACTATTTGACGGTGGAGCCAACTTTGCCTTCAATGAGGTCTTACGGATCTCGCACGCGTCTTTTATCGGGCTCATGGGCCACTTTTTATTCTTAATACTAATTTTATTAAGTGGTGGAGTCAACTTTGCCTTAAAATAGGTCTTACTGAGCTCGCACGCACTGTTGATGGGGTTCTTGGGCCAAGGTGGTTCCTTAGCACTAATGTTAGTAAGTGGTGGAGTCAACTTTGCTTTTAAATAGGTCTTACTGAGCTCACACGCACTTGTCATGGGGCTCTTGGGCCACTGATGTTTCTTAACACTAACTTTGTTGGGTGGTGGAGTCGTCTTTGCCTGAGAATAAGTCTTACTGAGCTCACACTCACCTGTCGTTGGGCTTCGTGTCCTTGTGGTTATCTTACATCTAGGTATATTGGCTGGAGGAGTCAGCTGCATTTTGCCGGTCGGCCTCTGGAGCTCGCTTGCATCTTTAATTTGGCTATGGGGCCATGTAAAATTTTTGTAACTTATTTTCTTGGACGGTGGAATCATTTTTGCCTCTACTTGGGTCTTACTGAGCTCGCACGCGTCTTGTATAGGGCTCTTGGGCCTCGTTAGTAGCTTATGTCTAGGTATTCTGGAAAAAGACGTCTTGCCTGACTTCTGTTCCGCCTTGGGAAGCTCACTGATGTTCGTGTTACTCGCTTGCGATTTATTCGGCTCGAGAACGTGTTGTGTATCAGTGGCTTCTCCTATTGGGATGACGGCATAATCATGTATAGGGAGCAGTTGTAACAATAAACTGTTGATGACTACTTGGAAATTGTTAATATTGAGTATGGCCACTAGCACTGTTTCTTTCCCAGTAGGGAGTAAACTGTTGGCCAGGAAGACTCCACCGCCTATCTCTTTCTATAGACAGAGCATTTCTTCCTTCACTCGCAACGGGACTGTGGTGATAATTTGTGACCTAGCAGGTATGCATATTGGTTCCTCTAAAGTAACCAGATGCTGCCTCATTTCGCAGGTTTCTTGATCACACAGACAGCTCTTTTCGCATTCCGTCGGCTTTTGTTGAACCCGGCAGCCAGCATTACTCTTTTGAGATGCCTTGGAGACACTGCATGTAGATAGCTTAACCTGTTTAGGTTCCATCTCTTCTGCAAGTGACCTCACTTCGACTGCTTTTCTGGAATGCAGCTTGTCCGTTTTGCATGACAAGGGCACAGTAAACTCTTCGGGATTTGTTTCCGTACAAGGAAACTTGAGGGCTTTATTTGGGCCTTCAACATTACAATTGTTTGATAGGAAATCGTTTCCTAATAGGCCGTCATCGGAAAGACCTGGCAGGTTTTGTACCACCTGAAACTTACAGAGAATTTTATTTCTAAAATTGAAGTTGCCCTTGCAATTTCGCAATGACTTTCCGGTTCCAAAAGGGGTCTGCAAAGTGCATGCCTCATTGGAATTAATTATTTTGAGGTCTTTAATTGCTCTTTTCTTAATAATACTATCCTCAGCGCCAGTGTCCACTACTAGTTTTGTATCGCCGTTAAGGCTTATGTCCAGTGGAAGTTTCACTGTAGGGACACCGGATTCGGGCGCTTGAGGTGACCCTTTTGATTTGCGTTGTGGGTTTAAAGTCGAGCCGGGGAGTGTTGGGTCGACTGCATGTCGTTTCCCTGACTCCGGGCTTCCCATTTTTTCTTTTGGCGGCAATCTTCGTCTGCGTGTCCTCGGCGACCACAAAAGGTGCATTTGAGTCTTATGTTGAAGACTTGAGGACTTTTTGTGTTATGTTGCTCTTGTGTAGATCTGTTGGAGAGGCGTGGACTAACAATCTGTTGCGCTTGTTGTGCTTTTCTGCAATCACGGACGTCATGTCCATAGATTTTGCAGTTTGAGCAGAAAGGGGTGTTCTTGCGCTTA
Organism: Dioctria linearis; assembly: GCA_963930735.1. Classification (NCBI taxonomy): domain Eukaryota; kingdom Metazoa; phylum Arthropoda; class Insecta; order Diptera; family Asilidae; genus Dioctria; species Dioctria linearis. The sequence goes on along the minus strand of OZ005744.1, from coordinate 76,374,348 downwards.
AGGCAATCTGAATACGTATGACCATTTCGCTGGCAGAAATTACACGTGATGTTACGGACCAGTGCATCTGTATCCGAGTTTCTGGCATCAGTGTTTGTAAATGGCCTTTGCCGTGACTGTGATGAACCTGGAATATTCATATTGCGTGAAAACTGGTTTGGGTTTGGAGCTCGAGGTGATTAAAAACACCTGAAAATAAAAAGACCTCCAACGTATACTTGGATAGATAAATTATGTGCGAAGTTTCATTCCAAACCTTAGTGACCTTACAGCAGATTTGAGGGGTTTGCTAAAAAATAATCTAGTTTTTAACTGGCTACCCACTCATACGCAATCTTTAGAGAAAATTAAAAAAATTATCCAGTGCCCCAGTACTGAGGCAATTTGATCCTTCTAAGGATATTATAATTCAAACCGATGCATCTAGCAAAGGCGCAGGTTGTTGCCTTCTGCAAGAAGGACATCCTATATCCAACGCATCAAAAAGTTTTTCAGATTCGGAAGTAAAATATGCCCAGATAGAAAAGGAATTCCTGGCGATTTTATTTGCTTGCATTAAGTTTCATAATTACATATACGCAGAAAAATACAAATTCATACGGATCAAAATCCACTTGTGTCCCTGTATAACAAAGACTTGCATAATATATGTATCTTCTCCTAAGTTACAAAGAATTAAATTGAAACTACTGAAATATGACTTAAATCTATGTTACCTACCAGGTCGCTTTCCACATACAGCAGACACGCTATCCCGCAGCAGTGAGGCTGAACCTCCAATAGAGAACTTAGGTGATTCCTTGACTGATATTGTTTGTTCAATAGAAATAAGTCAAGAAAAAAGGGAAAAATTTAAAGTCGCTACTGCAAGTGATACAATCTTGCAGCAGGTGCAAAAGTTTGTTACATTAGGATGGCCCAATGATATATCTAAAATCCCATCTCATATTAAAGAATTCTGGAGAATTGGACATAACATATACTTCATAGATGGCGTTGGTTTTTTTTACGATCGAATTATGGTCCCTAAATCTCCTCAGAAGGAAATGCTTAAATTACTACATGAATCTCAGTTTGGTCTAACAAAAACCAAAGCTCGCGCTGGCTCGATTTTATATTGGCCTCATATGAACCAGGACATTTATGACCTGATTGCTTCTTGTAGGACATGCGAAAAGTATAGATCATCAAATACAAAAGAAAAGATGATGTGCCGAGAAATCCCTGATTTACCCTTTCATGTTGTAGGATGCGACCTGTTACAGTTTCAAGGAAAAACTTTTCTAGTACTAATGGAATACCTTTCAAAATGGCTTGAGTTGAAAATTGTTAAAAATACTTCTTCTTTCGAAGTAATTTTAGCCCTAAAGAAAATATTTTCATGTCTCGGAATACCGAAAGTTGTAGTTAGTGATAATATGCCTTTCAACTCTTATGAGTGTCTCGAATTTAGTCGGGAATGGGGTTTTACGTTCGAAACAAGTAGTCCACATTATCCGCACTCTACTAGTTTGGCAGAAAAAGCAGTTCATATCGCGAAAAATATACTACGAAAATGTTCAGAGGAGGAAAACGACACTTTTGTGTCCATGTTAGAATACCAGAGTACACCCGTAGCGGGTACACAATATTCCCCTTCACATATGCTGATGAGTCGTCTTTTACGTACAAAGTTTCCAATTAAGTCCTCTTTACTAATTGCAAGAGCGATTTATTCAGAAGCTGTGGATTAAATTTACCAATCGCTCTTGCAATTGGGATAAAAAAAATTATAATAAAAAAAACAATTAATTGAAACTGTTTCACTTTATTTGAATCAAATTTATTTCTTCACTTCTCCAACTTTATTTTAATAAGAACAATTTCTTTATTTAAAGAAGTACAATTAATAGTTTTCGCGGCCGTACCGGAATAAGATTAAAATTAGACTAACTTACATTTATAATTATATTATCTTCTTTGCTCTACGAGCTTTTAGGAAAATTGCAGTTGGCGGATTATATATCACTTAAGTTTGATAATTTACCCGTGTGAAAGAATGTGAACGTGACAATTTTATGTTTTTCAGTTTTATGTGAATGGAAATATATTACTCGAATTCTTTATAAATAGCATTCAAGAATTATTTGTATGATAATATGATATTTGTAAATTTCAGGCGTAAGCGGTTTTGTGTTGTGAAAATACCGGGTGATGGTATAAAGTGTCATGGTATGATCGTGGGATAATTAATGCACTGAACGGAAAGGTAATTATGATATATGTATACGTTATATCTAATTATTATATTACAGATTTGTTTGCTGTAACTCCCCCATCGTTTGATTGAGGCTCCGACGAAACTTTAAAAATAGTTTCTCTAACTGCAATTTTCTTATTTCTCTTTAGGTATATTATGATTATGATTATTGCAACTATACTAACAATAATTGACACATTAATACTTGATGATACTGAGTTGAAAATTTTGTTATTTTTTAATGCATTTCTGTCAATTCCCTATTTTTTACATTTTTTAGGTATAACTCATCTAACTTTACATCTGGAATGGTTTTTCCTTCCTTAATTTTCGTTACAAAATTTGGTAGTATGATTTTGTCGTATATTACTTTTTCGATATTTTCATACGTTTTATTATTTATTTCTATTTTACAATTTTTGAATTTTATTAAGTATGTGCCGCTCAATTTCATATTTAGATTATTACAATTTTGTTTTATTATAGTTTCCCGTATATTTTTCGTTATTATAACACCTGTTGTTATTTCCTTTACCTCTACAATATTTGTAATTATCCTAGTGCAATAGGCTCATATTATTTCTAATACAATTATCGTTTATTTCTAAAAGGTTTTTCTTTAGATTATCTTTTACTGGAAATTCAAATTCTACATTTTTGTCGTTTACCAGAATTTTTTTGTCTTTTAGTAGTATGGATTTATTTTGGGAGTCTGGGAGTGGCTCAATTAAGACCTTCGAATAATTGTACTCGGCAAACTCTGGGATAAGTAGGACGATTATTATTTGATCTCGGTAAGTAGTTACTGCCATCTTTATTTCCTTGAGACTATCGGCATTTGTAATTAGTTCTAGTTCTTCTTTACCTAAGATATTTTTTGTCTGAATCCCTAATTTGCTAGAAAACAAAATTTGCTCTATGTCATCTACATGGCTTCTAAGGAGTATCATGTCGTGATTGATCTAGTACATATATTGTATTAGCTTCATTTCCTGTTCTAGAGTTATTACCCTACCTGTCAGTTCTTTGTTAAAAGAGTTCACGTAGTTTTCTATTGTAAACTGTTGATTTCTGATTATGAAGTTATGTTTTGAATTTGGTCGGATAATTCTTTATTTATGAGGACCTGCTTATTACTCTCATTGGTTAACTCAACATTGTATTCGAATAATTTACCTAACTTGTTTTTGATCTGAACTTCGTCTTCGTGGTCCATTGTTTCAGCTAAATATTTGAGACCTGTACCTAGTATGTTCACGAGTGCTCTCTTTTCTTTAAAATGTGGTTTTATGTTATCTATTTTAGCTTCCAATAAAATGAAACTTTGGTTAATGGTATTATACATTGGTTCTACTAAACTTGACTTGGGTTTGAGTGCTAGGAAGTTTGCTTTTATACGATTTTTTGCTATTTCAAATTCTATTACATTGACTATGTGTAAGACTTTACGATAAGTCTTTATTACAGTAATGTTCTCTAAGTTCGTTAGTGCTGAATTGCTATTGGGTATTGTAGGGTGTTCTATTAATAAGTTGTCTTCTGATATTTCTATACGGGATAATACATCTGCATTGCTATTATTCGTACCCTTTTTGTATCTGATCTCTAATCGAATTCAGATAATTTTAACCTCCATCTAATAAGCTTGGATTCGGTTCCTTAATTGAAAATAACCAAGTTAATGGTTTGTGATCAGTTTCCATTGACTGGCGTCTGTAGTAAGCGTAAAAACTTTATTAAAATCTGGATATCGCAAAATGGGGTCATTTATCAGAAGTGTTTTTAGGGTTTCAAAGCTTTGCTGATATTCAGTGTCAGATAGATTTACCTTGGTGTCCTTTTTTAAATACTTAGTCATTGGTTTCTCGATCTTAGAATAATCCTTTATAAACTCACTGTAATATCCCGTTGGTCCTAGGAATTGCTTAATTTGCTTACTATTTTTTGGCATTGGAAAATTTCTTACGCATTTCACTTTGGTTAGATTGGGTTTTATACCTTCTGGAGTGACTATACATATGTCCCAGAAACTCAGTTTTCTTCTTTAGGAATTCTGATATGTCCATTTGGACTTTTAAGTTTACTTCTCTCAATCTATTAAAAATCTTCTTTAAAGAGTCGATGTGTTCTGGAAGAGATGTTGAAAAGATTATAATGTCGTCTAGATATACTAGACATATTTTTTTAATGAATTCTTTTAAGACATGATTCATTAATCTTTGGAATGTCGCGGGGGCTGTTTTTAATCCAAATGGCATACACAGAAATTCGTAGTGGCCATTTTCGACACTGAAAGACGTTTTGTGTACGTCTTGCTGATGGATTTCGATTTGGTGAAATCCCTTCGCCAAATCAAGTGTCGTAAAGTATTGACAATTCCCTAATTTCTCTAAAATTTCGTCTATATTAGGCATGGGGTATTTGTCATCACCGGTTACCTCACTTGGTTTGCGGTAGTCGATTACAAGTCTTCACTTCGTTTTACCGCTGGCATCTGCCTTCTTAGGTACAATCCAGATCGGTGCGGAGTATGGGGAGTTGCTGTGACGAATAATATTTTTTTGTAACATCTCTTGGATTTGGTTTTCGACTTCTTCCTTATGTACATAAGGATAGCGATAGGTTTTACATTGAATAGGAATGTCATTAACTGTGCATACCCCATGTTTTATAACATTGGTGAAAGTGAGATCTGAATTCTCATTGTAGAAAATGTCAGTGAATCTTTTCACTACATTTAGAATTGCATTTTGTTCTTCTGGATTCAAATGGTTAATTCTAAATTGATCCATAACAGGTATTTTATCCCTTTCCTCAATAATATTGAAATTCTGTTGGTCGACCTCCTCTGTCTCCAATGGTTGAGGAATTTCTAATTTGGTTCTTTCATTTTTTAACTTTCTAACTTTTGCGCGAATTTGAAAATTATCTATATTGTAAATTCCCTCTTCTAAGACAAACTAATTATCTTTAAGTCGCTGTTCTTTGATGAAGCCTAGTCCTTCCTTCTGCGATACTGACAGCTTTATTTCGATATCCTCATATTCCATATTCTGTGATATATTTTTATCTATATCGTTTCTTATTTCGAAGTATAAGTCAATCGTTTTTGTTCCTGATATTAACATTTTATTTTTATAATCGACAATTGCTTCTATCTGAAGAAGAATATTATTACCGATTAGACCATCGAATTGGTCATGAAATTTGCAGACCAAGAATTCAACTTTGTCTGAGGGGTTACCTATCTCTTCGAATAGTGGTATATTAGCTTTTTCGTTAATTTCCACAAAGTGGTTTAAAGTTTTTAATTTAAGGGGTTTTTCACTGGTGCTTCTCCATTTCGGATGACAAAGGTTAGGGTTGATTATGGAATGGGTTGCCCCGGTATCTATAATAAATCTCAAAGGAATAGATTTGGATTTAACGATTATATAAGGTAGTCTGTGCTGGAGGCTTGAGATTGAAAATTTTCTGATTGTGCGGTAGCTGATCTGTTTGCAACACGCACTAAGTCCACTTCCATAGGTTCTGGCCTATTAACGTTGTTATGTGTGTTTTGTGGTTGTGTATTGTTTCAAAATCGGTAATTGTTGTTAAAATTTTGGTTATTATTTGATCTGAAATTGCAAAAATTCAGATGATTATTGTTGTGAGAGTTATTGTTTGTATTACTCTGTTGACGATGTAAATTAAAATTTGGTCGGAAGAACGGTTGGCTTGGCGGGGGTCTTGGTTGTTCACTAGAAGGTGGTCTGTAAGAATTATTTCTGTTATGATTAGGAAGGTAGTTCGTTGGATTGTTATTTAATCTCTGATTCTGCATAATACTGTGATTGAAATTTCTATTGGGTTCTCTGTAACCAAGGGGTTTGTTTAATTGGTTGCTTTGTACTTTTTGAGAAGAGTTATAAAATGCATATCCGCATTCGTAAAGTACGTCCATACTTCCTTTTAAGCTGGTGCGATTCCTGCAGTGAAGAATAGAACGCATAGGTTCTGGCAATTTATTTTTAAATATTGTTAATGCTGCGGATTTATTTGCCTCGATAGTATTATTTATTTCTTCTTCATCTTCTGAGACTTGTTTTGTTTTAACATTCAGTCTCCTGAGTAATGTTTTCACTTCGTTATAAAAATCTGCGCTGTTTGTTTTAAACTTAACTGCTCTTAGTTCGTCAAAGAGTTCTAGTGTTGTAAGTCTGTCACCGAAGTTTTGTATTAAAGTATTTTTAATGTCAGTCCAAAAAGTTATGTGAGCGTTGATTTCCATGACTTCCTGGCTTTTCCTTTTAATTTGGATTTTATATGATCTGAGAATATATTTTCAGATAATTCATATCATATCATATCTCTTTAATGTGGGATGAATTTTATCGATTAAATCGATGAAGTTTTGGAGGTCTCTAAAATCGCCACTAAACTCAGGATGTTTTAATAGATATTGGAGGGGGTCGATGGTGTGTGAAAGAATATAGAATGCAGCATAAATTTCTTAAGATGATGTTCTCCTTATCCAGTGGTTGGCACTAAATTTGAATGCAAACTTGATCTTTCGTATTAAGTGTGTCCAAGATTTTTTTGGTAGTAGCTTTTGATATAAACATTATGCTTCGAAAAAAAAAACTGGCTCCGTTCCGTTGATAAGAATTCCTCATAAATTTCCTTGATAACTTTGATCGGCGTACTTTAGTTAACTATCGTATTGTTGGTTGCCGATTTCACTCTTGCATATTATAATTCACTAAATCGTGATAAATCTAGATCTTTCTAGAGTAGTTAAATATTTTCGGACAATCCGATAAGTGTAGAAAAATCAATAAAATCTTTTTTTATAAATTTCACACTAATAAATCGAATCTTATCGATTTATATGAACGTTTTAGGGCTTCACATTAAAGCATTAAAATGCACACGCGATGTGTATCCTATCGACTACGGCATTTACCAATCGCTCTTGCAATTGGGATAAAAAAATTATAATAATAAAAAAAACCATTAATTGAAACTGTTTCACTTTATTTGAATCAAATTTATATCTTCACTTCTCCAACTTTATTTTAATAAGAACAATTTCTTTATTTAAAATTAGGAAAATTGCAGTTGGCGGATTATATTTCACTTAAGTTTGATAATTTACCCGTGTGAAAGAATGTGTACGTGACAATTTTATGTTTTTCAGTTTTATGTGAAAAGAAATCTATTACTCGAATTCTTTATAAGTTGCATTCAAGAATTATTTGTATGATAATATGATATTTGTAAATTTCAGGCGTAAGCGGTTTTGTGCTGTGAAAATACCGGATGATGGAATAAGGTGTCATGGTATGATCGTGGAATAATTAATGCACTGAACGGAAAGGTAATTATAATATATATATACGTTATATGTAATTATTATATTATAGTTTTGTTTACTGTAACTGATAAACTAAAAGATAATCAAATAAAAATCAATCAAGTTACGATCGTACAGCTGTCTCACGCGCTCTAAGTTTAAAAAAGGGTGACAATATAATATATGAAAATTACAATAAAGATACTTGGAAGCCTGGCCAAATAGTACACGCTCACAAAAGCCCAAGATCTTATATTATCCATAACGAACACAACCGCGAGCTTCGCAGAAATCAAATGCATATTCGAAAGTCACTTAACGCACCGACATTTACTGATGTCTATGATGAAGCTACTGCTATTCCTCAAACAAGTATTACTGACATCGAAAATCAGCGCGAACCGCAACAGCAAAATGTAGCACTACATAATGAACAGTATGTAACTCGGTATGGAAGATCGGTGAAACAACCTGATAGGTTTACTTATAATTAAAAATACACAAATTTGCCATTGCCAACACGTTACAAAAAAAATATATATACATATATATAATATAATTCATTATTCTCTTTCTCGAGAGTAGTGTAGCCGTTAAAATATAGGTGCGTCTATAGTTATGCTCCTCAGTGTATAAAAATTGTGCAACGGTGATTGAGGTGTACTTTCAATGCTCTCTTAATTTGTTAATATTATTAAATCAACATCAAACAATTGAATACGGTGAATTTATTGGTGGAAAAGATAGTTTCTGTTTTACATCAGAAATTGTTGGATCATAAATTTATATACTGCTATGTATGTATAATATATACGTGCTATATACAATCATCAATCATATACACAACAAACAAGAAGATGTTTCTCTGATAGCTCGATAAGAGTCGTTTGTCATTATCAGAAGATATTCGGACATAATTTTTTTTCTCTCAATCGTTTCATTTTACAATGCAGTGTGGTATCGCATGATTTGCCAAATTGCTGACGTGATTGTTTGCATCTTCGGTAAGCGATAACTCATCATCTTTGAACAATAAAGAGATTGTGGTACTCATTTTATTGCATACTTTGTTTAGATTTAATTTTGTAATTGCACGATACACAAATGGGCAAAACCAATGTGGAAAATATTATTAAAGAACAGGAAGCTCTGTTCGAACAGATCACTAAATTTGTAACGAATTTCAAAAGACCAAGTTTTGAACGACTAGATAAAGTGGGGTATATTAAGGGACGAATTGAAGTGTTTAATAGCTTATATCAAGAATTTTCTTCAAATGATAAAAAGATCCATGTAGAAGCTACTAGTGAACAGTGGATTCATGATTATTTTACCTCAGATCAATATGATACCTTTGATGATTTATTCTCCGAGTATATAGGTATCTTATCCGATCACCTTGACAGGTTATGTCCTGTGGTCCCTCTTGTGTAGCAAGCAGTTGAAGGCACTTCCAATTCAATGCTAAATAATGAACTAAGCTCTTCAGAACGTCGTGCTTCTTCTAGCAGGCTACCTCGTATTAGTCTTCCTAAATTTTCGGGTGACTATAAAATGTGGCTATCGTTTCACGATTTATTTAAGTCGATTGTAGATAGTGACTCTGAGCTACCAGCAGTAGAGAAAATGTACCATCTGAAAAATAGTTTAACTGGTAAAGCCGAACTAGTAATTCGACATTTAAATGCAACAGGTGATAACTATCTTGTGGCATGGGACTTATTGTGTTAAAGATATCAGAATACCCGTGTTTTAGTTAACAGTAATTTAAAGACTCTATTGACTCATCCTCAAATTCATTCTGAAAACGGCACCGCGATTAGGAAAATGCTTGACAGCACTAATGAATGCTTAGCCGCTCTTACAAGTCTGAAAATAAAACTTGATGATTGGGACTCTATCATAATTTATATTTTAGTTGAACGTCTACCCTCTGAAACAAGGCAATTATGGGTACAAAAACTCGGCGCTTCCACTGCTTTACCAACACTTTTAGATCTTAAGGAATTTTTGGAAGCACGCTTTAGAACATTAGATGCCGTCAACTTAGCAAAGCGTCAAAGAGTCTCTCATAAACATTATGAAGGTAAACTGCAGGTCTTTCATTCAGCAAAATTGTCCAAGTGTCCCTTATGTAAAGGATCACATCCGCTTAGGAAATGCTTCAAGTTTGAAAGATTAACTCCGCAAGAGAGAATTAAAGTACTTTCGTCAAATTCTATATGTAGCAACTGCTTGGCATACAGCCATATAGTAAGCAATTGTTCTAGTGCGATTGTTTGCCGCCATTGTAACAAACGGCATCATTCTCTCCTCCATATTCCCAATAATTCTAATAGAATTATTGATGATCAGCCATCTATTCCCCTTTCTAATAGAATTGCGCCATCACCCCCCTCAAATTTGGAGCCATCATCTTCAAGATTAGATTTTTTTCTCGTGAAAAAACAGACGTTCTGCTAGCAACCATGTTAGTTAGAATATTCTCTTCCATTGGTGAGCCTCATATCCTTCGAGCATTGGTTGATCTCGGCTGACAAGCCTCCTTTGTAACAACAAATACAATTCAACGCTTGGGTTTAAGAATCTTAGATGACTTAAATCGAGTCGCTGGATTGGGAAATACCATTACTGCAGAATCACAAGCATCAGTGTATCTGGATATACAACCCTATTCGAAAAAAGTCCAAGTATAGAAGTAAAGGCAGTAGTTCTCAAATCTCTTACTGGATTTCTTCCCTCTCAACATATATCTAAGTCCGGATGGAATCATATTGACGGACTCCAACTTGCAAATCCTTCTTTTGCGCGGCCAGGTAAAATAGACATTATAATTGGAGCAGAAGTATACGGGAAAATTATTCAGGAGGGATTAATTCGCGGCAGTCCAGGTGCTCCTACAGCCCAGAAAACATCATTTGGGTGGATTTTATTTGGAGAAATTTCTCATCACTTAACATCCTCCACATCCAAGAAAGTTTGTTATGCAGCTCTCAATTTCTGTAGCTAAGCTCAGAAACATGCTTAAGAACTTTTGGGAGTTAGAAGAAGTATCGTTTCCACATCATCTTACCCCCGCAGATGCTATATGCGAGAAGTCTTTCCGGGAGACTCATTCCAGAAATTCTGAAGGGCGTTACATCGTAAGACTACCGTTTGCCCCTCTATCCTCGAACAAAATTCGATTTCGAAATTCTCGAGACATTTCGATGAAACGATTTTTTAGTTTAATGAAACGATTGGATTTAGATCCGTCCTGGAAGACTGAATATAGTGACTGTGTTGAAGAATACCTTGAGCTTGGACAAATGGAGAAAATTCCAAAATCTGAGATTGCTTTATCTGACAATTGTGCTTATTATCTTCCTCATCACGCCATTCAAAAGGCTGAAAGCTTAACCACTAAGACACGTGTGGTTTTTGATGCCAGTTGCAAGCCGGCTAATGGACAATCACTCAATATCATTTACTTTCCGGTCCGCCCCTTCAACGTGATATAAGTCTGCTTCTTTTTGAATGGCGACAAAAGAAGTTCGTTTTTACAGCAGATATTGCAAGAATGTACCGTCAAATTCTTATACATTCGGAGGATCCCGATTTTCAGCAAATCATCTGCCGAAGTAAATCTTCTGATTCCCCTGAAGATTTTCGCTTATTGACAGTAACTTTTGGCATTCGAAGTGCCCCTTAAATTGCACTCCGAACGTTACTTCAGCTCGCTGACGATGAACAGCAGTCATTCCCTATAGGGGCAAATATCCTCCGCACTGACCTTTACGTAGACGATGTACTGTCAGGTGCCAATACTCTAAAGGAAGCTCTAGAGTCCCGCATTCAAATTGACAGTATTCTAAAAAAAGTACAATTTGAGCTAAGGAAATGGGCATCTAACTGCGAAGACCTTTTGAGAGATATTCCCGAGTCTGAACGATGATCATCACCATCTGTAATATTAAATAAAGGAAATATCGTCAAAACCCTAGGTATTCCATGGAACCCATTGGAGGATTGTTTTTCATATAACATCAATATAAAAGTCTTTGAGCCGCCATTTACAAAGAGAACAATTCTATCAGAAATTGCTCGAATTTATGACCCGTTGGGATGGTTAGCGCCAATAACAGTGACATCAAAAATACTTCTCCGAGTCATATGGCAAAGAGGACTGGGATGAACCTGTTCCTCATGATATTTGTGCTCGATGGTCTGAATATTTGATTTCTTTGACCGAATTGAAAACCATCTCCATTCCCCGATTTTTAAAAACAGAACCTAAAGGGAACATCGAACTCCATGGATTCTGTGATGCCTCTGAGCGTGCATATGGGGGCCTTGTATTTGCGATCAGAAATCGATGGCATAGGAAATGTCCATCTTGTTAGTGCAAAAACTAAAGTAGCCCCAATGAAGTCTATATCCCTTCCAAGACTTGAGCTGTGTGGAGCGGTTCTGTTATCAAGGTTAGTTTCCAAATTTCAAATTTCGGTTAAAGATAGAGTCAATGTTTATGCATGGACAGACTCTACGATTGTCCTTTCGTGGATAAAGCAACATCCAAATAGTTTCAAAGCGTTCATCAGTATTCGAATATCTGAAATTATTACAAATATGGGTTCTACTCGCTGGCGTCATGTTCCATCATTAGAAAATCCAGCAGACGCAGCTAGTCGAGGTATTTCGGCTATAAAATTAATAGAAATGGAACTTTGGTGGCATGGACCAAATTGGCTTTTAAAGCCTAAGGATGCTTGTCCCTCTCGTTTTGATATTCCAGAACACGATCCAGTAACATTGGAACTTAAACCTCTTCAAACATTTTTAACTCTTCGCACAGATCAAGATTCATCTGAGATTTTGAAAAGATTCTCCTCACTTATTCGTCTTTTTCGCGTCACCCCCTTTTGAAAACGTTGGTTTAGAAAATATCGAAATAAATCTTTAAGGCTCTCATCAAGGATAACAACACATGAATTAGAGGAATCTAAAGAGTTCTGGATAAAGCATGAACAGCTCACATTTTTTCCTGACGAAATCAACTTGCTTTGTGAAAAGCAGCCTGTTCGGAAATCCTAGCAAAATAGCTCCACTTAACCCCTTTCTCGACCATTCCGGTATATTTCGTGTTGGTGGCCGCTTACAGAATGCAGCTATGCCATATAATGAATCATCCCTTAATTTTAGACCCACATAGTCACTTAGCCCAACTCTTTATTAGAAATGCTCATAGATCTTGTCTCCATGGAGGTCCCTGACTTACCCTTTCAACACTGAGGAAGACGATTTGGATTATTAATGGTCGCAATATAGTTAAAAAATTGATCAAGGAATGTGTTACGTGTTTCAGACATTCAAAGCGGATCCTAAATCAATTAATGGGATCCCTTCCATCGCCTAGAGCACATGTGGCTCGCCACTTTTCCAATGTGGGTGTAGATTACACAGAACCTTTTAACTTAAGAGTTTCTCGTACCCGGGGCTGTCGCTCTTATAAGGGCTATCTTGCCATCTTTGTTTGCCTCAGTACCAAGGCTATTCATATTGAGGTGGTGAGTGACCTAACAACTGACTCCTTTTTGGCAGCATTTAGACGCTTTGTGCCACGTCGTGGTCTTTGTCGAAACGTCTCTTTCGACTGTGGCACTAACTTCATAGGCGCCAAGAATAAGCTTGATCATGCCGTTAAAAGGGCGTATGTCCAAGCTAGCCAACAACAGAAGATGTGGTGAGTGTTCAAGGCATTCAGTGGCATTTTAATCCACCGGCATCCCCTCATTTTGGTGTGTTATAGGAAACCGGTGTAAAGTCGGTCAAATACCACTTAAAACGCATTGCCGGAAATGTCTCTCTCACATTTGAGGAAATGTACACATTGGTGTCACAATCGAAGCATGTCTTAACTCCCGTCCACTCTGTTCACTTACCGACGGTGCAAACGATCTCAGAGTTCTAACTCCAGGACATTTTTGAACAGGCGATGCTCTTTTAGCACCGCCTGAAGAAGATTTCACCAATTGCAAAATTAATTCACTAAATAGATGGAATTTCATTCAACGCTTGAAACAAGATATTTGGAAGTCCTGGAGTCAGGAATATTTTTCAAGGCTTCAACAACGCCCAAAGTGGATAGGAGCAACCCAAAATTTGAAAATCGTTGTTATTGTCCTGCTAAAAGACGCGAGATTTCCTTGCGGTCAATGGCCATTAGGGAGAATATCAAAAACCTATCCGGGAAATGACAATCTTGTTCGTGTAGTAAGTGTTAAAACTCAGAATGGCGAAATTAAGCGCCCAATAACGAAATTATGCCTGCTACCCATAAACTTTTCAATTGAAATCTAGTAATTTAATGCAAATGTTAATTGTCCTTTGAATAAATATTGAATTGATAGACACCTGAATTCTGTTGCGCGGTTTGTATTAAATTGAATTATTATCTGTAGGTGTGCAAAAATTCTGTATTCACTGTGTTCCAACCCTATGCCTTCCTATTCCATCTCCTTACATACATTGCAATATTCACATTTGAGGGAGTAAACCTGGACGTCAGCTACTTTGGCCAGAAATTCACCGGAAGGATGACTAATAAAAGGGTAGCCAGCTTAGGCTTTAATTGAAGTAAATTGGAAGACGATCGATACCTATTGAAGTTCGGCAATTTCAAGGCGCGGAGCTTGTTTAAAATCCCAAAACATCTAAGTTCCTGATCAACTGAGAAGGCATCATAATTGCATTCATCTCCATGAAAACAATATCAACATCAGCATCGCAATCGTTTCTCTAACCCAGGCAAAGCAAACGTTAGATGACTAGTTCGATGAGGGAAGCAGTTCATTTCAGCATCACACTATATATGTATATAGTGATAACAGATAATCAACCAAACTACCGACCATGGTGCGGCATCATCCGAAACTGTTTTTTGATGATTATCTCTTTCCAATAACGAGATAATCCCCAGTCCGAAAGAAAATCTGATCGAGTCAACTGCTCCGCCAGTAAATCACAAGTGTGTCAGAAAATTAAAATAAATTTTGTAGTCAAGAGGAAAGTAGTGTTATCCTTTCACCAACCCCTTTATTTTATTATTCACTGCATCCAAAACAATATATGCATATATATATATATGTAGTATAGGTATAATAAAAGTACGTCTCGTATTTTCAGCAATGGCGAGGATAAATTATAAATGAAGAAGAAATAATAATATTTTAAATTTTACAAATTTTATGAAAAAATCAATTGAATTTAGACAACAGTCCTACAAGCTCCAGAATGGTTTTCTTAAGGGGAAGATGTTGTATGTATAATAGTTGTTAGTTTGGTATTAGGAGGTAACGAGCAATCACAAATTTTCTAATAACGTTCCGGTACAGCCGCTTTTGCCGATACTATTCAGTCACTCTAATATTGTAGACCAGTGAACTTCAATAAAGAAATTGCAAACATAAGCGGGCCTTTTAATAAACATATCAGTCACTGGTCCCAAAATGGCGAAATCTCTCCCGCGCAGAAGCAGCCAGGTTGTGTAGTTGTGCAGTGTTAGTGTTTATTCGAAAGTTTCCAGAGATATCAATAATAACTCCGAAAACCGTCAGTGTATGCGTGTCAGCATAAAAACCTCGAGCATTACTGTTTAAGATTTAATCATCTTTAAAATATTCATACACACCCTGCTGTCATTTTCAGTCTAAAGTCAAATAATTTATATGTCATAGGAGTTGTTGCAATGTATAATTTTTCTCAAAGTCAAGAGTATATGATTCACACACTGTAGTAGTCCTAAGTATATGTAATTGTGACACTCATAGTATCGTAGTAGTTGAAATGATTAAAAACAAATGTACAATTTCGGTCAACTAAAGTCAGTCAGGTTCAAGCGGTATCACCAGCAATATATCAGAGCATTTTTGTATTTTAAACGAGAATGAAGTTTACACAAGTTCAAACAACACTTGCGTTCTCATTATTTGAAAACTACATACACAACAATTACTGAACACTGAATCTATTAATTCAGGATTAAACCTGATTGGAATCGACGCGAACTGCGCGTACCGTAGAGCATTCCACTTAAGGTGAAATGCTGGCCTGATTCTGTCCCAGGTCTGAATCGTTGAGATTAGATCCTGTGGCCAGTCACGATGATAGGGTGGTCGAACAGAGGGTAGGTAGTAATACTCCCCTATGCCGATCCGTCCCAGTACATTCACCCTAAGTTGAGAAATCAAGCAGTCTCTCTGGGAAAACACTCTTTGGAATGCACGCACTTGGAGACACCTTGATTTCACAACCAAGTTAGTGAGACCTAATCCACCTATATTGACTGGCAGACAGAGCGTGCTTTCAGCAACCCATCGTCTTCCGCACCAAAAAGCGTCTCACACTTTTGCATGAAGAAGACCTACTAAGCCTTCATCAAACGTCTCAGACTTTAGCAATCAAATAGTTTATCACGACTGACCTACCCATTCAGGATAATGGAAACAGTCGACTACGCCATGAGTTTACACCTCTAGGTCAGGCAAGTATTGGTCCATTGGATGTTCAGTGGAGTATCTCTACGATCACTCCACCTTACACACCAGAAGCCTTTACTCTTACTTAGGTTGATTTTAGCGCCCGCTGTATGCTCGAACTGTGCGAAAACAGCACGAGCGACCGAAAAAGATTCATCTCTTGTCATCAAAATAGAAAGGTCATCGCCATACGCCAACATAAGAGGCTTCACATTGTTGTATGTTAGATGAACTGAATACTGTCCGACCATTCGACGAAGATTCACCAGTAGTGGCTCCAACGAGAGATCATAAAACATACCTGACAATGGACAGCCCTGTCTGATACCTCGATGAAGCGAGATAGGAGCCAGAACTTGTCCTTGATGCTTAATCAAAATCGCTGAATCTCTATACAGTTTCCCGACGATATCGAGCCACCTGGGCGGAAACCCAAATGCCTCGAGAGCAGTGAAGAGATACTCGTGCGAGACGCTATCAAAAGCCTTTTGTTGTTCTATTGAAATCATGGCCATTTGTGGACCTGTTTGTTCATGGTAGGCAAACAAGGGTTTGGCTACCGCGAAATTGTCGTAGATACTACGACCAGGTACACAATAGGACTGTTATGGATGTGTTACCGAAGTAATAACTGAGCGGAGTATCGCCCCTAATGCTTTGCAGGCGATTTTGTAGTCTACATTGCAGAGTGTTACTGGCCTCCAGTTCCCCATTCTCTGCAAATGTCCCTTCTTTGGTATCAAGCGCATAAGAGACCTCCTCTAACTAGAAGGAAAGTCCATTTGTGTCTGAACCGCCGAATTGAAACTTCCAAAAGGTCAGGAATTAATAACTCCCTGAAACGTATGAAGAATTCTGGAGTCAAGCCGTCATAACCAGGTAAAGTGTGTCGCCTTATGTCCTTTGTCGCAGCAATCATATCATTGTGTTGTGATGAGTGATAGAAGATAGACGTGTTTCACATCGGCTTCCGCGTTTTTATTTAAAAATTCTATTACCAGTTGTTTTAAATATCGAACGAAATTGTAATCACTTGCTAATTATTCTCGAATAGTTTTAATTTTGGTTACCCGTCTATAATAATTTGTTTAAACTGTGAATTCCTGGGATAAAATTGCCTTAAATTCAAGTAATTATCGGTTGTTTTTCAATAGTGATAATCAATAGATTATTTTCTCTTGGAGAGATACTCTTACTTAACACGTCATCATCAATAATGTCAAACAAACAACAAAAGAAGGAGAAGCACCCATCTTCCTCGTCAAACTCTGAGGAGAGCAGCCAGAAGCTTACCCGAAGTGCAGCTGGTAAGCTTAATCTTGAAAATACTAGCTCATTATATGTTCTACCGGTTCCAGCCGATAAACAAATGGAATTATTCGAATCACGCCTTCTTAAAAAAATAAATGGTCTTTTACAACATCTCGAATCTCGTATCACAGCAAAAATTGATGGTGCTATCCAGGCCTTAAGTAATAGAATTTTGGCTTGTGAAAACTCGCTGAATAAAATTCAACATGAAAATAAATCGCTACAAATACAACTTGCTGATCTGAATCGTATGCAGCGCTTAAACGATGTTATTGTACGGGGTATTCCGAATCAGCCTAAAGAGAATACGTTGAACATAGTTAAGAGTATTTCCAAAGTGATCGATCATCCCGTGTCTCCACATATTGATGCTTTTCGCATCAGAGCTAAGTCGCCAGCGCAAAACACTCCGATCATTGCTCGTTTCTCTTGTCATGCTGAGCAAAGAGCTTTCTTATCAGCTTTCTATAAGTTGAAGGGGTTCCAGCTATTACTACTGGAGGGTTTCTGCTCTAATAGTCCGATCTACATTAGTGAGAGCCTGACACCTCATAACAACTCTCTACTTCGTGAAGCACTAAAGCTCCGTAAAGCGGATAAAATATTTACAGCGAGAACGAGAAATGGGTACCTCTACATCAAGAGAAACAAAGAAGATAAGGAGATGAAAATTGCTAATCTGGAGCAATTACAAAATTTAGCGCCAAATTCTATTCGCTGACACTGAATTGAGTGCTGATAATACCGATCCTATGGAGCTGGAGCTGACATATTATTATGTTTACCTTTGCGACAACTCTTTAATGAATTTTATTTGTATTTTTGTTTTTTTTTTCTGGATTTTATTTTTTCTTTTCATTTTTCTTCTGATAAATTAATGCTAAAATTTGCAGTTACTGTCGCTCAGTTTTTATTTTTAAGTTTCATTGAATTTTTCTTTTTCTCTTTACTAGTAATTTTTCTTTCCTACGAATTGATCAATTCGTATTTTTCTTTCATAATTTGTCAATTTGTAGCCCTAATTATAATGAAAAGTCTCGTTAACATTTATTTTATTGTGACTTTTGGCAGCTATGTAAACTTTCTTCATTGCACTTTTCGCTTTCTTTGTAGAGAGCTCGACACAGTTTATTTTTCTTTTTTTCTTGTCTGTATCACTGATGGAGGTATATTCACTTATGAGTTCGGTTAATGGTCTGTGTGAGTTGGACAGGGTAAGATCAGTATTTAATATACTATGTGGATTCTCTCCGAGATTTCACGTGTGTACTATTAATGCTAGGAGCCTACGGAATAAAATGGATGAATTTTGTCAGATTTTTATCAATTCTAATATTCATGCTATCCTCGTTAGCGAATCATTGCTGCAGCATCATGTACCGTCGTCTGGTTTTAATCTATTCCGAAATGATCGGTTAAGTCACAGGGTAGGTGGTGTTGCGATCTGTTTGAGGGACAATTTAAAGGCTAAAATCGTAGATTCTTCATCGACTGTGGAAATAGAATTTTTGTGCTTGGAGGTTGTAGTTGGTTCCGGGAAATGCCTATTATGTGCTGGGTATCGCCCTCCTGGTGTCTATAGTGAGCAGTCTGTTGTATAGTTTACCAATTCAATGTCAAACTTAGTACACCGATACAACGATGTTATAATTGGTGGTGATCTGAATGTTAACATCCTGATGGATAATGTGATGACTGATAGGTTCTTGTCTTATATGGCGGCGCTCCACTTGGATGTAATAAATTCTTTGCCTACTTTTTTCAATTGTGCCAACCCTTCACTTCTTGACCTTGTCATGTTTACTAATAAGAGCAATATCCGATTTCACAACCAGCTGAGCCCACCAAGTATGCTTGATCATGATATACTCTTTATGACTTATAATCTCTTCCCGGGGGATGGGAATCTTAACAAGACTTTCTGCTATCGTGATTTCAATCATCTTGATAATCTTAACCTGATAGACAATTGCATGTCACTAGATTGGAATGACATTTTCCTTCTTCCATCGGCGGAGCGGCAACTATGTAAATTTAATGAGTTGATCTCTTATTTATATTATAAACATGTTCCACTTAAAGTCAAACGGATCCGTCCATATAGCAATCCATGGTTTTCTGATGTAATACGCTCTCTCATTCTAGAAAGGGAGTTCTTATATAAACAGTGGAAACGTCTACATACTTATTACACCCCGCACACTCTAAAAAACAAGCTCGCAACAAGGTCATTTCTGCAATTAGGAGAGCTAAGTGTGAGTATTTTTCTACTAAGTTTGATCCTAGCTTACCCTCCAAAACCCTGTGGGGAAACCTGAAGCGAGCTTCCATTTATTCTGATGTCAACCCTGAATGTCCCTTCAATTCTGAGGAGCTTAACCGGCATTTTACTTCAGGTACACCAACAAATTTATTTATCAAACAACAACCTAATATGTCCTTTCTTGCTTTACGTGAACAAAGTGTAAATTGCTTCTCTTTCCGGTGTGTGGAGAATGATGAGCTTTTTAAATCGATATACTCCATCAAGTCCCATGCTACTGGTTTTGATGAAATAAATCCTCATTTTCTCAAAATATTACAGCCTTACATTTTTCCATATATTCGGCAAATCATGAACACTTGTCTCACTACATCTCACTACCCAGAAGTATGGAAAATAGCTAATGTTACTCCTGTCGCTAAAATAATATCTCCTACAGAGCTGGCACACTACCGTCCCATCAGTATCCTCAGCTTTCTTGGCAAAGTCTTGGAAAAGCTTATGCGAGCCCAGATTGAAAATTATGTATCATATAATGATCTCCTGGCGAAATATCAGTCTGGTTTTCGGGCACGACACATTAGTGAATCTGCATTACTCAAGGTCACTACGGACTTGCGATCGGCTCTAGATGTGGGAGATGGTTTTGAGAAATTGCTGCGTAAGTTGTATGCAAACTTTTCTTTCTCCTCTTCTGCTGTTAAGATGATAGCAAATTTTCTCTCAGATAGGTCTCAACAGGTGATCATAAATGGAGTTTCGTCTTCTCAAATGCATCTAGCATGTGGGGTTCCTCAAGGATCAGTCTTAGGACCTCTCCTCTTTAGTCTCTATATTAATGATTTATGTGATGTGGTACATGATGTCCAGCTGCCCCTGTATGCAGATGACGTGCAGCTGTACTTGTGTAGACCTCGTGGACTTATTGAGGACTGTATCTGCAGAATAAATGATGATCTTTCAGAAATTTTTAGGTGGTCAATTGATAATCAACTGCTTCTTAACCCCAATAAATCACAATGCATAGCCCTTTTTAATTCTGACCTTAATATTGAGGATCTTCCCCAATTATGCTCAATAAAGTGGAACTACCTTATGTAAACTGTATAACCAATTTGGGAGTGACAATTAATAATCGTTTGAGGTGCTGAGATCATATTAAATCCATAGTGGGTAAAATTTATGGCGGGTTGAGGAGGCTGTGGCTATCTGCCAATGTACTTCCGGTCGATTTGCGTTTGAGACTAATTAGGACACTTTTGGTGCCTCTTTTTTCCTATGGTAGTTTAATTTACATGAAACTAGACTCGGTTCGCAATCGAAAGCTTGAGGTTGCTTTCAATGACTGTAAACGGTTTGCTTTCGGTTTGCGTCGTTCTGCTCATATCACACCTTAGAGACCATCGATATTGGGTTGTACTCTAGATTCGTACTTAAAGGCTAAAGCATTAATTTTCCTACACAATCTTCTTCGTTCAGGTGAGCCCGAGTATTTATCTTGTGAAGTTAAATTTCTGCAATCTTTAAGAGGACACAAACTTCTGATTCCACGCTTCAATTCATCTACCCTAGAAGGATCTTACTTTGTCCAGGTTGCACGACTTTGGAACTCCCTAACTCCTCATGCACAGAGTGCTACTTCTGTCAGTGAATTTAAGAAACTTATAATATAATTTTATTTTATAATTTACAAATTAATATGCTGATTGTGTCGAACTCTTTTCTTTTTATTATTATTTTGCTACTATGTTTATTTAAAAAAAATATTTTTTTCGCTTTTCTTTTCTCTCTATTTTATTTTTTTTACTTTTTATTTTTCTAATGTAATGCAAGTATTACAATTTATTTTGTAGTTTATTCAGTTAACCTAGCCGTACTTTAAAGTGTACTACTATAAGATTTTCAATCTTGTGTACAAATTGGAAATAAATGTGATTGATTGATTGATTGATATCCTCCAATGTGATTACTCTATGCAGGAGCTCCTTACTGTCTTCAGAGAAAGTGGGAAAATTCTCACGAAATTCATGAGTTGTTGAGGATGTTGTCGACGTCGACTCAGAGTAGAGAATACTGTAGCTGTCTCGATTATATTCTGATAGCTGTTGTCCGTTGAGGACTTGTCCAGTTTCATCAATTATCGATTCGACCTCACAAGAAGCAGTTCCTCGTCTGGTTGCCTGGAAGAAGTACTCGGTTGGAGAATCGCCTTCCCTCAGCCAGCTTGATTGGTCGCGCAGCACAAACTCCAAATTGTGCTTGTAAGTCTGTGTCACCAAGCGTTCCTTTATTCTATCGAAATAAAGAATCAACTCCGGCTGAGTTGGGAGAAGAGCTGCCACCCGAGAGACCTCGGCGGACAAGCTAGAAGCTTGATACCCTCTTCAATTGAAACTCGTCTCGATACAAGATCGAATTTGAAGGTTTCCAACATCCCACCATTGACTAAGAAAAGGAAAGGCAACTTTCCTCTCTTGCCACTCGTGCCAGAATTCAATGAACTCATTGATGATGTGCTCGGAATTCAACAAATAGTTGTTGAATAACCAGTATGCAGTTCTTCTTTCAACTAGAGTACTGGTCACCACTACAAGACGATGATCGCTAACCGAACACACGTAAAGTCTATCAATTCTTGAGCCTGCGAGACTACCATGAATATTTCGCGACACACTCGTGCATGATCTAGTCGTAGGATGCATCCAACGATAGATATCCATGAGTCTGAAAACACCAACAAAATTCCTCAATCGAGTAGCATTGACAGAGTTGATCTCAACTCCAGAGTGCCGATCCATTGCGGAATTCAAAGTGCAGTTGAAATCACCTCCGAGGACAGTTTCGCCGCTACAGTTCACCAGACAGGATTGAACACTATCAAGAACTTGCCTTGTAATGTCCTGGTGATGAAGAAGCTACACGTTTACTACCTTCATATTTTTGTCTTGAATGACAAATTCCATGGAAGAAGCGAAGCCTGGGAAGATATCTGTATAGACAGGAGATGACAGTGTAAATCTTTTGGATACAATAATTGCCACCCCTGAGCATCGGCGTGGCGCAGGTGTTGCAAACATTGCATAGCCAGTATGTAAATAAGCATAGCGCTCAAGTTGTGTATACGTGTCTTGATGAAATTCGTCTCATGCAGAAGCGTAATGTATATATCGAACATTTCGACATGTTCGATAGTGCTGTGTAACCTTGTATGTGCACTTAAACCCCCGGTGTTGGTAAAAGCTATTCTGCACATCCAAAGAGATGAAAAGCTCCAACGATGAATGTTCGACATCTACTGGCGAGGAGAATCGGCCAAGCGATGCTCGTGAATCAACTCCTCTACCTTCCTTTGGAGAAGATCTAAGCGAGCTACATCGTTGTACTTCCTCCTCTTCTTGGACTCCTCTTCTAGGATTCGCAGCTGAGGAAGTAACAACTCTGGCCTCTCCAGCTCCTTTAAAAGAATACTCCAGATTTTTTTCTGAGTCCTTCTTGTACTGGAACTGGCCAAGAATTTCAGAGAACTTCCCCCTAGGAAGGTTTTCTATCCCCTTCGAGACCTCAAATTAGCTACCAGTCGAAATGGTACTACTGTTACACGCCACTTGGTGTATAACTTAATTTTTTGTTATAAAGAATATCGATAACTCCTTTTAGTTGTAATAATGTTTTATTCACTTTTGAGCACAGAACAAATTCTCTTATATTCTTTTATATAAAAAAAAAACTTTAAAAGTAAACTGTTTTCTTAACACTGAATAACTGAAAACTCACTGGATAACACTGGAGGCCTTACCTTGGGTAGGGGGACTCTCCAGGTTGAACACTTAAAACTTCTCTTTTTTGGCTTCGCTTCAACAGCCTATTTATTTAAAATCGAACCAATTCTTTAACCAATCAGAATTGGTCGATTATGCACTTTCCTATTTTGTGGGAATTGTCGGGTAGACAATTCCATATGCATGCACATGTTCCGATTTTTGTCCAAACGGAAAACGCTCAAATGACAAAAATCGAATAAACAATTGAAAATCACAATTCTGATTTTTGTTTAAACGGAAACGCTCAAATAACAAAAATCAGAAAAATAATTAAAAATTGGCTCTCCGTCTTGAACGGAAACGCTCGAATTTCAAAAATCGGTCAACAATTGGGATATCACAAAAACAATTAAAAATGACAAAAAACAATCAGAGACAATTTTCAGGGTCACCAGTAGCATATGGAAAATGATAAACAAATTTTAGATTACATAAGAGCACTAGCCCGATGGTCAGTTACTCAGTAGGGATCGTATATCACGTTTTCGTTCTGATGAACGGTAGCTACTTCGCGGTGACGTGTTTATTTGATTGTCTAGCGGGTGCCCCGATGAATGTTGAAATAAGACACCTGTTTCAGAGTGTGTTAATGGGTTAAGGTTTTTGTATGTTGGAAATGAGCTTGTCATGATATCATGAATAGTATGTTAGGTTTATTTTTAGGTTTCTGTGATATGTGGAAATGATATATGTAGGTATTGCCTTTTGGTTATTGAACAATGCATTTGGATAATTAGAGAATGCAATTATTGGAATGTGCGTTATGAATATGGAGGAGGTGATGTGGATTCATGACACTACCACACGACTCGTAACCACTGAAGCTCAAGAGACCAGTCTCATCCAACCCGGTCATATCGCAGTCCGAAAGCTGTTCGAGAGTTACTTCCGGCTCTCTCACAAGATTTCACGTTCCGACGTGGCGCCGTTTACAGCCGTAATTGTTTTTGCCTCTACGACAACTTCAGGCACTTTACCCACTGGCTGCTCCAAAATAGCAGGTTAAGTATTGGCTGAAGTTTCCTTCTCCGGCGCCACTACTGTAGTAGTGGTTTCCTTCGAAAAAGCCTTTTGATCAGCCTTCTTACTACTTCTCCTGGGGCAGTCAGCAATAAAATGCTCTACCAAATGTCAAGCATGGCATTTTGCTTCGGGGCTCACATCTATCCAGTGCCTCGAGTCGGATATGCTCAGATAAAAGCCTGTTGGAAGCAGGCACCCTTATTTAGAGTGATTAATGCTTCCCGGCTGGTACCGAAAATACCCCGCCCAAGACCCTCGTCCAAAATTTTAATGGGAATGGCGCGAACGCTGCCATGAACCTTCCCAAATCTCCCTTGGAAATTCAGAAGGTCTTCAGGAATAGCTCACATAGGGACCCATGAAAACATAGCCTTCGTGGGCTTTTGCCTGTGGGGGAATGGCGCAAGGTGTCTACCATCCACCTCGATGCCCGCAAGCATAAGATTGGTAGCACTCTCAAGGGTCGTGGTGTGCACCTCAACCATTCCCCCAGCTATTACTCCCATGGAGAATAGCTCCTCTCGAGAGATAACCTGTAAGGTCGCTTTCAGGTATGCGCTCCGAGGACATTTACTGATGGGCTCGAGGTGCATACGGTAGCTCTCATCCTACCACCTCCCGTCGAAAAAAGCCTATGGACCCACACCGGTCTTAGGTCGAGGCTTACCTGCGCCCAATGGGGCTGGACGAGGAGTGATGCCCTTACCTAAAATTTCTAAGGCTGACTCTTTAGTGGAACTGCCACTTACCTGCTGTGCATTAGAAATCCCTGCAACTAACGCCAGGGATCGTGGTGCTGCTGCTGGTCTTGTTTTGGTGCTGGTGGCTTCTGGTTTGAGGCAATTGCCTTCGCTGCAGAAAGCGGTGGCCTCATTACAACATAGCTTGGCTTCTGCGGTGAAACCGAAGCCGTTTTAACAACTTCTTTCAAGCTTGGTACTGCAGCTTTGAATCCGTATTCGGAGCTGATGCTCCTGGTACTTCTGGGACAGCGGCATCTGTTGTTCCTGCAGTCTTCTCCAACGAAGTTGACTGTAGTTTTTTAGCCTCTTCAGTAGGGCCCTTGTTGGCCTTTTCTGTGGGCCCTTGGTGGAGTTTTTCGGAAGAAGAAGAGGCCTTCGTCTTCTTCTTCCTCCGTTCTCTTGATTTGAGGGGCTCATCACTTCCCCCAGAATCACTATTGCTCATTTTGAGCGCGGCAGAGTAAATATTTATTTTTTTCAATAAAAATTTAAAAGATATATTTTTACCAGACTTTTATAATTATTCGAAATTATCCGTTTCAAGTTCACACCAAAATTTATTCACGGTTGCCCCGTTGCCATGGCAACGAGCAAAATTAATTGAAATAAATTATACAAATGTCACACACCAAAACTGGTCGACAATTAACTCACTCACTGTTCTTTACTTAGCCGTTTTTTCACTAAAATTACACGGGCTTTCTTAAGATTTTTCGGAGCTCGAATTGACAGGTCCGGACTGTGCGGCAAAAAATATATATATATTTTTTTTATTTATATAGGCTCTTTATTTTTGGCTCTTTTTTGTGGCTCTTTTAAATATTCCTTAAAACTAATTGGCAAAAGGCACAAAATTTTAAAGGAAAAAAAAAGGACACTAGCTAAACTAACTTATAAACAGTCAAAAGGGACAACTAAAAACAACAAAAATGAGAAACAAAAAGTAAAACAAATACAAACAAAATTCTCAAAAGAGTCTAAAAAACGGTCACAAGAATTCCGAAAAAGATCTAAATTATTACCAAAAATTTAAATCCAGTCCCAATTTTGACAATTAGGTAAGTGGCAGTTCCAAAAGTTCCAAATTTCCTATACAAAATAATAAAAATGTCCATAAACGAACGAATTTCAACATAAAATTTTGTAATTTAGAAGTGAAACCGAAACCGAATTAAAAATAAAGGACCGAACGAACGAAAAATTACGCGATACCGTTATAGAGTCCCGCGAGAGCAGCCTGTAGTATCATAGACCTCTACAAACTGCTCTCATCATCCCTCCAGCTTAGCATCCCTAACAGAG
Source organism: Dioctria linearis (assembly GCA_963930735.1). Lineage (NCBI taxonomy): Eukaryota > Metazoa > Arthropoda > Insecta > Diptera > Asilidae > Dioctria > Dioctria linearis. The sequence continues at coordinate 76,347,792 of OZ005744.1, read as the reverse complement.
TGGTTGTCCTTCCCATAGGACTTGCAACGATTCCTAAGCGAGGAGAAGCCCCGTGGATTAGTGTTGCAAATGCTGTGGCCTGCTATCACCAGCGAAAGACAAGAGCTCCGTCCTGCACCGACGATAGTGGTAGCCATGTGCAGTTGAATGTGTCTGCGTTCGTTGCAAGATATTCAAGACGTAAACGTCTCTTCAACCTATCAACGAAGTGGCGCTTAAGTGCGTGTGCGTGGTTTTGTGGGTCAGTGTTCTGATTTCCATCTTCGACTCTCATGTAATACAATTGAATTGTAGATTTGGCCAGTGTCAACACAAAGCTAGTCAGACAATTCACCCGACTACAAACCTCTGGTCCCCATATAAACGATGTCCTAGTAATGCCGAAATTCGGGGTGGATCAACTGACACATACCGCGTACGAGATCCATTAGACCCTGCACCGCCGGACAAGTGAAGAACCTGTGAAACAGGGTGCCTTCACCAGCACAAACTGTGCAAATCCTCTGAACCCGCCGGTCAATATGTGACAACTGATTAGGATGCTCAAGACTGTGATGCAGCAATTTGAATGCTACATCAGCATCTTTGTAATTAGAAGGATAACTGTAGACTACTCTGCAAGTTATCCCTCCCATCACGCCCATATTCACCCCAAGGTGTGCTCGCCATCTGTTGTATCCTGTATACTCCGGAGGTCTTACGGACATAAGCACGTCACGGAGCACACGTGTTGTAAGTGTGCTGTAAGGTGTGTGTGGTGGTCTGTTCAGAACGAAAGCATCTTCCAACTTAGTGCCGGGTCACTGGTCCCAAGTTGGCGAAATCTCTCCCGCGCAGAAGCAGCCAGGTCGTGTAGTTGTGAAGTGTTAGTGTTTATTCGACAGTTTAGAGAGATATCAATAATATCTCCGAGAACCGTCAGTGTATGCATGTCAGCTTCAAAACCCCGAGCATTACTGAACACTGAATCTATTAATTCAGGATTAAACCTGATTGGAATCGACGCGAATTGCGTGTACCGTAGAGCATTCCACTTAAGGTGAAATGCTGGTCTGATTCTGCCCCAGGTCTAAATCGTTAAGATTAGATCCTGTGGCCAGTCATGAGGATAAGGTGGTCGAACAGAGAGTAGGTAGTAATACATTAGTAGTAGTAGGTAGTAGTACATTCACCCACAGTTGAGAAATCAAGGCGCCTCTCTGGCAAAACACTCTTTGAAATGCACGCACTTGGAGACACCTTGATTTCACAACCAAGTTAGTGACACCTAATCCACCCATCTTGACTGGCAGACAGAGCGTGCTTTCAGCAACCCATCGTCTTCCGCACCAAAAGGCGTCTATCGCTTTTGCTTGAAGAAGACCTACGGAGCCTTCATCAAACGTCTCAGACTTTAACAGATGAACCATGGACGAGGTAATCAAATAATTTATCACGACTGACCTTCCCATTAAGGATAATGGAAACAGTCGACTCCGCCATGCGTTTACAGATCTAGAGAGTCTCTCAAGAGCGATGCGGCTATTATTTGCTTTATTGTCGCGTGCGATATACACACCTAAATACTTCAGGCAAGGATTAGTCCATTGGATGTTCAGTGGAGTATCTGTACGATCTCTCCACCTTCCACACCACAAGACTTGACTCTTACTAGGGTTGATTTTAGCGCCCGCTATACCTTCGAACTGCTCGAAAACAGCACGAGCGACCGGAAAAGCTTCATCTCTTGTCACGAAAATAGGCGCAAACCCAAATGTCTCGAGAGCAGTCAAGAGATACTCGTGCGAGACACTATCAAAAGCCTTTTGCTGGTCGAGTGAAATCATGGCCATTTGTGTACCTGTCTGTTCATGGTAGGCAAACAAATGCTTGGCTACCGCGATGTTGTCGTAGTACTACGACCAGGTACACAATAGGACTGTTCCGGGTGTATTACCGAAGCAATCACTGAGCGGAGTATCGCCCGTAATGCTTTGCAGACGATTTTGTAGTCTACATTGCATAAGGTTACTGGCCTCCAGTTCCCCATCCTCTGCAAATTTCCCTTCTTTGGTATCAAGCGCATAACAGATCTCCTCCAACCAAAAGGAAAGTTTGAATGTGTCTCAACCGCCGAATTGAAGACTTCCAAAAGGTCAGGAATTAATAAATCCTTGAAACGTATGAAGAATTCTGGAGTCAAGCCGTCATAACCAGGTGAAGTGTGTCGCCTTAGGTCCTTTGTCGCAGCAATCATATCCTCCAATGTGATTACTGTATCCAGGAGCTCCTTGCTGTCTTCAGAGAAAGTGGGTTATTCTCAAGAAATTCATGAGTGGTCGAGGATGTTGTCGACGTCGATTCAGAGTAGAGACTACTGTAGTAGTATCGAATATATTCTGATAGCTGTTGTCCGTTGAGGACTTGTCCAGATTCATCAATTATCGATTCGACCTCACAAGAAGCAGTACGACGTCTAGTCGCCTGAAAGAAGTACTCGGTTGGAGAATCGCCAGCGCGATTGGCCGCGCAGCACAAACTCCAAGCTGTGCTTGTAAGTCTGTGTCGCCAAGCGTTCCTTTATTCCATTGAAATAAAGAATCAAACACGGCTGAGTTGGGAGAAGAACTGCCACCCGAGAGACCTGGGCGGACAAGCTAGAAGCTTGATAGCTACTTCGATTGAAACTCGTCTCGATAAAAGACCGAATCTGTAGCTTTCCGACATCCCACCATTGACTAAGAAAAGGAAAGTCAATGAGCTCATTGATGAACTGCTCGGAATTCAACAAATAGTTGTTGAATATCCAGTATGCAGTTCGTCTTTCAACTAGAGTACTGGTCACCACTACAAAAAGATGATCACTAATCGAACACACTTCATGATTGACACCAACGAAATGTTCTAGTATTCCAGGTGAGACGTAAAGTCTATCAATTCTGGAGCCTGCGGGACTTCAATCGATATTTCGCGAGACCCTCGTGTATGACCTAGTCGTAGGATGCATCCAACGATAGATGTCCTCGAGTCTGAAAACACCGACAAAATTCCTCAATCGAGTAGCATTGACAGAGTTGAACTCAACTCCAGAGTGCCGATCCATTGAAGGATTCAGAGTGCAGTTGAAATCACCACCGAGGATAGTTTCACCGCTAAAATTCACCAGACAGGACTAAACACTATCAAGAACTTGTCTTGTAATGTCCGGGTCATGAGGAAAGTACACGTTTACTACCTTGAAATTTTTGTCTTGAATGACCAAGTCCAAGGAAGAAGCGAAGCCTGGGAAGATATCTGTATAGACAGGAGACGATAGTGTAAATTTGTTGGAAACGATGATTGCCAACCATGAGCCTCGCCGAGGCGCTGGTGTGGCAAATATTGCATAACCAGTGTGTAAATAAGCATAGCGCTCAAGTTGTGTATATGTGTCTTGTGTAAAGTTCGTCTCCTATAGAAGCGCGATGTCTATATCGAATATTTTGACATGTTCGATAGTGCTGCGTAACCTTCTATGTGCACTTAAGCCCCCGTTGTTGATAGAAGCTATCTTGCATATTCAAAGAGATGCAAGGCACAAACGATGACGGTACGACGTCTACGGACGAGGAGAGTCGACCAAGCGATGCTCCTGCATCAACTCCTCCACCTTCCTATGAAGTCGTTCTAACCGCGCTACATCGTTGTATTTCCTCCTCTTCTTGGACTCCTGCTGTAGGAGTATAAGCTGAGGAAGTAACAACTCTGGCCTCTCCAGCTCCCTTACAAGAATACTCCGGATTTTATCTGAATTCTTCCTGTACTGGAGCTGGGTAAGAATTCCGGCGATCTCCTTCCTAGAAAGGGTTTCCATCCCCTTCGAGACCTCAAATTGGCTACCAGCCGGAATGATACTATCAGACGACTCGTAGCCACCGAGGCTCGAAAGACCAGTCTCATCAAAACCGGTCATGTCGCAGTCCGAAAGCTGCCCAAGAGATGCGTCCACCTCCCTTACAACAACCTTCGGAATGCCAGCTCCAATATCGTCCTCCTCCGAGTGGGGCCGCTTTTATGCGACTGGCTTTGCTGGCTCTGGAGGACGCAGCATCACACGGTCAACTTTCTTCCTCCTCGTCCTCTTTTTTTTCACTAGATGGCTAGTCGACTCCTCGTCGGAAGTAGCCGTGTTTTCACGTGCCGACGTGGCGCCGTTTACAGCCATAATTATTTTTGCCTCTAGGACAACTTCAGGCACCTTAACCACTGGCTGCTCTGAAACAGCAGGTTGAGTGCCGGCCGAAGGTTCCTTCTCCAGATCCACTACTGCATTAGTGGCTTCCTTCGAGGGAACCCTCGGTTCAGCCTTCTTGCCGCTTCTCCTGGGGCAGTCAGCAATAAAATGCCCTACCCAATGGCAAGCATGGCATTTCGCTTCGGTGCCCACGTCTATTCTGTATCTCGAGCCGGATATGCTCAGGTAAAAGCCTGACGGAAGCGTACATCACTTATTCAAGGTGATGGACGCTTCCCGGCTAGTACCGAAGATACCCCGCCCGAGACCCTCGTCCCCAATTTTAATGGGAATAGCGCGAATCTTTCCATGGACCTTCCCGAATCTCCCAAGGAAATTCGAGACGTCTTCATGTTGGGCTCGCATACGGACCCGCGAAAACACGACCTTCGTGGGCTTCTCTTTTAACGGGAATGGAACGAGGTGCCTACCCTTCACCTCGATGCCCTCAAGCATAAGCTTAGTGGCGCTTTCGAGGGTTGTGGTATACACCTCGATCATTCCTCCAGCTATAATTCCCATTGAGAAAAGCTGTTCACAGGAGATGACGCGGAAGATTGCCTTCTGGTATGCAGTCTGAGGACATCCTCTGATGTGCTCAAGCTGCATCCCGTAGCTCTCGTCCTGCCATCTCCCGTCAAAAAAGCCCAGGAGACCCGCACTGTTCGTGGGCCGAGACTTACCTGCGTCCAATGGGGCTGGACGAGGAGTGATGCCCCTGCTCTGAATTTCGATTGTGGAAGCCTTATTGGAACTGCCACTTACCTGCGCAAACGAGATTGCTGTAAATACTTCTGGGGATCGCGGTGCTACTGCTGGTCCTGTTGGAGCTACTGGTTTCTTGCTTTGTCCAGTTGGCTTTGCTGAAAACAGTGGTTGCCTCATTATGACCCCGATGGGCTTTGGCGCATAAGCCGAAGCCGTTTTTACGACTTCCACCAAGCTTGGACGTTGTCCTTGTCTTGAGGTGGGCGTCGTCGATTTTGATGGTGCTGTTGACGTTGCAGCTATTGGCGTTGAAGGTGCAGCTATTGCTGCTGTGGCTGCTGTGGTGGTCTCTTTTGGAGCTGACCCTCCAACAACTACTGCCTTAATTGCAGACTTCTCCGGAGGAGTAAGCAACACTGCAAGTTTTTTGGCCTCTTCAAATGGGCCCTTACTGGCCTCTTCACATGGGCGCTTACTGGCCTTTTCTTTGGGCCCCTGGATATTTCTTCTTGAAGAAGAAGAGGCACTTGTGCCCTTCTTCCTCCTACCATTTAATTTGGGGGGATCATCAGTCCCCCCAGAATCGCTTCTGCTCGCACTTATTTTGAGTACGGCAGAAATGCTTTATAGCCTTTTATTATTTTCTTTGCTTTATTTTTTAGAAATATATAAATTTTTATAATTTAGAATCACTTAATTTTATATTTTTTATAAATGTTTTCTATTTAAATTTATTTCACAGTAAATTTATGCGCGGTTGCCATGACAACGACCGAAATTAATTAGAAATCCCCAAAAGGTCAAACTTTTGCACTTTTTTTCACAATTTATTTTTTAATTTTTTAAATACTTTTTTACAGTTATGCTTTCACTAGGCAGAATATATTATACACACTAACTTCAATATAACTTTTGCTTTTTTCAGCTATAATTCTTTATTATTTGTGGAGCTGTTAGGTGACGCGTCCGCTCGCTTTAGAAATAATAATAATAATATTGTATAATATTTTAAAAAAAGAATTCACATTTTTTCAATTTTGATTAATATATTCTGTAAATAAATGGTGAGGAAGATGAATATTTCTAAAAATAGAAACTGGTTTGAATCATCGGTTAGATGCACAGATCTGATATTTCAAATGATGATTACCTACATTTCGCATACAAACTCTTGGTGAATATTCGGTTTTGTATTTAAAGATCGATGTTCTACTTTAGCCTGATCAAGTTCATATAAAAAAAATATTTCATGCATAATTGAAAAATTATGATTTTTTAAAAACAGCAAAAAATCTTAACAATTACATAAAATTCATAAGTCATATACACATCTTTTTAAGAACAAAATTTTCCCACATCAAGTTCATATAAAAAAAATTGTTCACACATAATTAAGAAATTATGATTTTGAAGAAAACCACAAATAATCTTAACAACAACAACATTAACAGGAGGCGCGCCAAGCAAACTTGAAAGAACTTTCCGCCATGCTCTTGAAATTCATAAGCCATATACACATCTTTTGCCTGGTTAGATGACACCCACATTGAGTTTTAGAATGCCCATACCTATAAAACAAAATAAGTGGTGCCAAGCAAAACTTTAAAGCAACTCGCCGCCGTACCCAAATTGCTCTGTTAAATGATATATACACTGATTTTGTAATTCCTATGCCCATATGTATAGTTGCTTTGTATTGCCAGCTATATGAGGAAGATGAATATTTCTAAAAATAGAAACTGGTTTGAATCATGCATTTGTTGAGATATTTTATGAAAATATGTGTGTGTGTTATTCACACCGAATTTTTTAAAATTATAATTTAGGTGTATGGTTGGAAGAAAAGATAAGGTATTTTCATTTTTAATAGCTGATCATTGGCAATCTAACAATAGGCAGGTTTAGACAGTTTCAAAGGCAAACGTACAAAATGTTCTGGCCTGATTCTATATGGGATGAAACGCATTTTTGTACCTGCCCGAATGGTTGGATGTATATGAAGATTGGGCACTCAGTTGTAAGATGCGACTTAATGAAAGTATATATGACTGCTGAAGATAGTAAAAGATGTAAGATATTGACTTTAACCAGAGGTCAACCAATTCCCTCATGTTTGGGGGAGATGCGCATTTGAACATGTTAAGATTGAAGTGAAGGGCATGAAATAACTGTAATAGGTTGGCTACAAGATAGGGTGATCAAACGTCCAACTACTAATTTCTTCCTACACAACTGTTCGTTTGCAGGTGCCGAAGAATTGTATTACTCATGTCCATCTCTGAAATATTTTAATTTAATTGAAATTAATTGTTTTCAACTATGTATGTATATACGTATAGCATTATTGTCTCTAAATTGTTAAACCTGAATTCAACTATGTACGTAAGTTAAACCATTCAGAAAATTGATATATAATTAATTATAATTATAATTAATTAAAATATTTCAGAGATGGACATGAACATTCTTCCGCCGTTAAGAACTTAATTTCTTAGCCAAATGGAACCTTAGCTACTCGATTGATTGCTCGTTTGAAAACTCCTCGGACTTTTTGAGCTGATACGACTCGAACCAAATTATCTTGTCCAGCAAAGACCTCATGAATTCTTCCTAGAGGCCAATTAGTAGGAAGACTATTGTCTTCTCGGAGAATAACGATGTCACCCTTCTTTAATGATGCTCCTTCATTGGTCCACTTTTGACGTGTTTGGAGTGACGATATATAATCTAACCTCCACCGTTTCCAAAAACCCTACATCATCGTCTGGATAAGTTGCCACCGGCGTAAAAGTGATAGCTTGGATTATTCTAGGACCGCCTCTGGAATAGTTGTAGGAGCCTGACCTATTAGAAAATGCCCAGGTGTTCGAATGTTAATGTCATCATGATAGGAAGAAATGGAGCAGATTGGTCGTGAGTTTAGCACTGCTTCGATTTGCGCTAGTAGAGCTGACATCTCTTCGAAAGACAGGTGTGCATCTCCAATTACTCTCCGCAAATGCCATTTAACTGAACGAACTGCAGCCTCCCAGAGACCACCAAAGTGAGGAGACCCGGGTGGTATAAAGTGCCAAAATATGTTGTTCTGTGAAAGGAATGACGAAATTAGTGGATCATCATAACAAGATAAAGCTATTTTATGTAAATCTTTGAGATATTTATTTGTTCCCACAAAATTTGTGCCATTGTCGGGGTAGACGTCTTTGGGGATACCCCGGCGTGATGTGAATCGTCGAAGATCTGCCAAAAATGCATCACTGCTGAGACTGCTCACTAGTTCCAGGTGGAGTGCCTTCGTTGCGAAACACACAAACAAAACTATGTATCCCTTCGTTATTCTTGAACCATGTCCAATACGGGTGCTTACATTATGGGTCCAGCATAATCTACCCTTACTTGAGAAAAGGGTCGTGATATCGTTACCCTAGCCTTTGGGAGGCTAGCCATTAGTTGCCTTTTTTGTCGAAAACAAGTGACACATTCGCTGTATAATTTTCGCGTAAGGTCTCTAATGCCTGGTATCCAGAATCTCTGACTGATTATACTAGCAAGTAATGTTGGTCCTGGGTGTAGATACATCCGATGCAGATCTCGAATAATCAATCTGGTTATTGGGTGCGACTTAGGCAGGATATTAGCATGTTTCGTCGTAAAACTGCAATTTGAATTATGAAGTCTTCCTCCGACTCAATAATTTCCCTTTCATCGATAAAAGGACTTAATGTTTTCAATAAGTTTCGAGAAGAAATAGATTTGTTGAGGTTGAGGCTGTCGAATTCTTTAGAGAATGATGTTGCTTGCATCCATTTTAAGCATATGATATTAGCTCGATTTATTTTTTCAGCAAACAGTAAACAAAATTTTCGCTTCTCTATTGATGTTTTTGAATTTGATATAAATCGTAGACAGTAGCCCAGAATGCGTAATATTTTTTGGTATGATGAACATAGACTGGACAGTTCGGTGAGACTATCGTTTTTAATAGACTGTAAATGGGATGCAATGCTAATGTTTCTCTCTTCTTTGCTGCACTCATTTATATTCTCTAAACAGGAGTACTCTGGCCAAGTATTTTGATGAAAGGACAACCAAGGTGGGCCGTGCCACCACAAAGGATGATTCAATAGTTCCGCTGGCCTTATTCCCCTGGACGCGCAATCTGCTGGATTGTTTTCTGAAGAAACATGCCTCCATTTATTTCTAGGTATGACTTCTTGGATTTCAGCCACCCGGTTGGCCACGAATACCTTCCATCGGCGTGGCATATCAGAAAGCCAGGCTAGCACTATAGTGGAATCTGTCCATGCGTTGACTGTACGATCCCCAACTGACAAAGCTACTGTGACCTCCTTTATTAGTCTGACCAGTAGAACAGCAGCACATAACTCTAAACGTGGAAGTGTAACCTGTTTTAAAGGTGCCACCATGACATTCGAAAGACTTTCTGGATACCCAAATTTGTCGAGGAATACTTAATTGAGCGATAATCGGCATATCAGATTTAATTTTCTCGCAGGTTTTACTTATTGCTGCAGGCAGCATTTCATCCCACTCATATTTAAGTAGCGATAGTTGCTGAAACATGATTTTGATTGAGACCGGGAGCGGGTCGAGCCAGCCTGAAGGATCAAACACCCTGGAAGAATCTGATAATATACTTCGCTTAGTGTTAGCTTTAGACAGGGATACTAACACCATGAACGAAAACGTGTCTTGTGTGGGGTAAAATTGAACACCCAGAATCTTTGCTACTGCGGAATTGTTATCGATGCTCAACTCTTTATTATGAGTAGAGTTGCTACTAATTATATTTAGCGTTGTTTCATTCGAACGCCACTTGACCAATGGTAAACCACTTTCATTCAAGATGTGTATAAGCTGGTGTTTCAACTCAAGAGCTTCTGTTACGGACTCAGCCCCAGTAAGGAGATCATCCACATAAAAATCGTTTTGTATGACCATGCTTGCCGTGTCGAAAGCTTGCCCCTTTTTCTTCACCAAATTGATATAACACCCTGGTGGCCAAAAATGGGGCTGAAGACGTTCCATAAGTAATGGTGGTTAGTCTGAAATGCTTCATGGGGTGTGATGAATCCTCTCGCCAAAAGATCCTTTGGTAATCCCTATCCTTGTGGTCTACCAATATCTGGCTATATATTTTCTGGACATCCGCTGAGATTGCGATTTTATTTTTGCGGAAGCTCAGCAATATCGATGTGAGATCTCTCTGAATTGTTGGGCCGACCAACAGATTTTCGTTAAGAGAAATGCCTGAACTGGTATTACAAGATCCATCAAAAACATGGTGAAATTGAATACTTCCGAGAAAATGACTCCACATATAAATCTGATATTACATCTGATATTTCATAAATTGTAGAGTTCCAGTTGAAGTGAATAAAAAACAAAGTTTATAATATTATGTGAATAAAACAATAGATTTTTTTAAAACAAAAAGTTATATTTTATTAAAAATTATCGGTAAATTTCTTATACAGGAAAACATTTTGTAATGCACATACACAATTATGTATCATACATCGTGGTACATCAACATATTTTTTTCTTAATTCTTCTGATACAGGACATCCATTTTCATCTAAATTGTAAATTGGTACATTCTTTTCCAACTTCAATATATCGGTAATCCAGTTAATTTTTTTATTTCCTTTCACATATATGATTTTGTCTTGGAGAATGTCTTTAAAAATGGTAGTGACACTATCTTGTGAAGTAAATCCTCCATTCCAAACAAATCCATGGTGATATTGATTTAGCCATCTTGCTTGATTTTGTAGTTCCGGAGGTAGATTTTCAAAGTTGTATATTAGTTTCAAAATAAAGTGCTGTAGCTGATTATCCTGAGCTATAATGGAAATTTCCTTTAAGATGAACTATTTTTGGGTCCTTTGAACCCTTGAATATCAATGATGGAATTCATTTTATAGTTTATGAACTTCACTAGTTAGAGGATTGTACTGAACTATTCTATCATGTATAAGTAGACAGTATGCAGCAGTATTTTTCGGTATATTTACAGATGTTTGAAACTCTATGCTGACATCTACAGTACCAGTTTTGAGATGTTCATTTTGGCGTGAGCCATCAATAACAACTAAAGGAGCCAAATTTTTGAACTGCTCTTTAGTGAGTAATGGTTCAGATCGGCGGTTGTAATATGACTGTTGGAATTTACAATACATCTCATATAATATAGCGTACTGATCTATGTTATATTTTATATTCAAATCATTGTATGGATATTTTTCAGAATTTAGATAAACTTTTAGGTCTGTTAGGTTGCGGTGATCAAATTTGGATGCATTTTTTTAACTTGAATCTTTACGGTCAGTGTGTAAAGCAAAAATCACATATCTTGGTTTTTCTAGTTGATTAACTGTTTTAGCAGTCCATGTATGGCGGGTGGACTGTGGTGGTGATGGATATTCATACAAATCCCAACTTCGAAATACCGTTTCAATTGGGTGATTGCTTTCAATAATTTTCAATAGAGACAACTTTTCCATATCACCTACTTTGGCAGATGCCATTGTAATTTAAGTATATTTACTGAGCCATCACAATCTTTAGCATAAATTGCATTTAGGTCCGTTCTAGAACGAATCAAAACTAGTTCACGTTTGGCATCAATAACTATTTTCTGATAGTCTTCAGCAAATGCAAGAAGATATTTTAGTGGTATACAAAAACTAAAGTTTCCTTCTGAGTTAGGAGATATATTGGTGAGAGACCATCCTGAATTTAGAAGCATTTTACTTTCACTTTCGTTTAAAGAAAGCTTATTCTTTATCGTTGAGGTAAGACCATCATTTTATTTGTACCCCATTTATTTCATACCGGATCTCCTCGAATAAAAATGCCATCGCATTATTAGTTAATTTTACATCCGCAGTTTTGTCAGCCACCCTAGGAGTGCATTCCAATTTCCCTTCAATGTAAATAAAACGTTCGCTTGGAAGTACATAGATATCTTGATGCTGAATAACTATACGAATTTCATCATTGTTTTTGAAAGATTTCGTGAAGGGTGAGTAACTATGATATTCAATTTTTGCGATACTATTATCATAGCTTACAGCATCCTTTATACTCAAAACTTCACTCATTGCCTGTCTTTTATGATAAATCCTAACGTACTCAAGTATTTCTTATTTTGTGGGGTAAGTTTGAACCTTTTTTCTCTTTGAGGTCTAATTTTTGTGAGAGTTGCAGAAGAACTGTTGTTGATGGCAGCTAATGTACGTTATTTATCCTTATTATACAGTATCATGTTGCGGTTTAAGATGTAACCGAGCTGTTATTGAGTCATCTCAAAAATTTATTAAATCACTGTCCTGATCAAGGAGCTTTAAGCTGATGGAAGTAATTCTTTGGGTGGTTAGCGGTAAATAAATGGCGTTCTTTGGTACCTCAACAATCGTATAACCAGGCCCCACCTTTGGAGAGTTGTCGCTTACTAAACCCTAAAAGTGATCCAACGGTACCCTCTTTGTTAGAGTAAATAGGCCCACTAGATTTCATTTCACTTTTCAAAGTGTTATTGTTCGCACACAATTTTATATAGTAACTCTCTTTACTTAATTTACTTAATTGATTCTCAAGATATTCAGCTATGTCATCTATCTCATATGATTCTATAGGTATTTCTATAACCGCATTCCCAATGTGAAATAGACTATTTTTTATTCTCAATATTTGGTATTGAATTCTAAGTTTGGAAATCAATTAACCCACATACATAATCCCTTGACAAATCTATGGGTGGGAAAAACTCAGTTGTTAATATAGATGAATTTCGGCTTAATGTAAGTGTTAATGACATTGTGGTGTAATTTAAAATGATGCAATTATGTGGTTTCCTCCTCATTTATATAGATTTGTAGGGGCATGAGATTCATTTCAGTTTTAACTACAGGTGGATTCAGTAGTACAAAAATTTAAAACAAGGAAGAAATAAAAAAAAATATGGAAAGATTAAATGATGAAGTGCAAATATTTCTTAAACATTTCGATATTAGCAGATTCTTGCAAGAGTATGACAAGTTGTTACTGGAAGAACATAAGGAGGAAATAGAAAAATCCAACCACTTATTGGATAAATATAGAAAAATCAACATTTTGACATCAAAATATGGAGAGCAATTTGAATGCTACATCAGCATCTTTGTAATTAGAAGGATAACTGTAGACTACTCTGCATGTTATCCCTCCCATCACGCCCATATTCACCCCAAGGTGTGTTCGCCATCTGTTGTATCCTGTATACTCCGGAGGTTTTACGGACATAAGCACGTCACGGAGCACACGTGTTGTAAGTGTGCTGTAAGGTGTGTGGTGGTCTGTTCAGAACGAAAGCATCTTCCAACTCTCTCCCGCGCAGAAGCAGCCAGGTCGTGCAGTTGTGAAGTGTTAGTGTTTATTCTACAGTTTCCAGAGATATCAATAATATCTCCGAGAACCGTCAGTGTATGCATGTCAGCTTCAAAACCCCGAGCATTACTGAACACTGAATCTATTAATTCAGGATTAAACCTGATTGGAATCGACGCGAATTGCGTGTACCGTAGAGCATTCCACTTAAGTTGAAATGCTGGCCTGACTCTTCCCCAGGTCTGAATCATTGAGATTGGATCCTGTGGCCAGTCACGAGGATAAGGTGGTCGAACAGAGAGTAGGTAGTAATACATTAGTAGTAGTAGCTAGTAGTACACTCACCCACAGTTGAAAAATCAAGGCACCTCTCTGCCAAAACACTCGTTGGAATTCACGCACTTGGAGACACCTTGATTTCACAACCGAGTTAGTGACACCTAATCCACCCATCTTGACTGGCAGACAGAGCGTGCTTTCAGCAACCCATCGTCTTCCGCACCAAAAGCCGTCTATCGCTTTTGCTTGAAGAAGACCTACGGAGCCTTCATCAAACGTCTCAGACTTTAGCAGATGAACGATTGACGATGTAATCAAATAATTTATCACGACTGACCTTCCCATTAAGGATAATGGAAACAGTCGACTCCGCCATGCGTTTACAGCTCTAGAGGGTCTCTCAAGAGCGACTAGGCTATTATTTGCTTTACTCTCGCGTCCGATATACACACCTAAATACTTCAGGCAAGGATTAGTCCATTGGATGTTCAGTGGAGTATCTGTACGATCTCTCCACCTTCCACACCACAAGCCTTGACTCTTACTAGGGTTGATTTTAGCGCCCGCTATAACTTCGAACTGTTCGAAAACAGCACAAGCGACCGGAAAAGCTTCATGTCTTGCCATGAAAATAGACAGATCATCCGCATACGCCAACATAAGAGACCTCACATTGGTATACGGCAGATGAACCGCATACTGTCCGAGCATTCGACAAAGATTCACCAGTAGCGGCTCCAACGAAAGATCATAAAGCATACCTGACAATGGATAGCCCTGTCTGATACCTCGATGAAACGAGATAGGAGCCAGAACTTGTCCTTGATGCTTAATCAAAATCGCTGAATCTCTATACAGTTTCCCGACGATATCGAGCTACCTGGGCGAAAACCCAAATGCCTCGAGAGCAGTCAAGAGATACTCGTGCGAGACACTATCAAAAGCCTTTTGCTGGTCGAGTGAAATCATGGCCATTTGTGTACCTGTCTGTTCATGGTAGGCAAACAAATGCTTGGCTACCGCGATGTTGTCGTAGATACTACGACCAGTTGCACAATAGGACTGTTCCGGGTGTATCACCGAAGCAATCACTGAGCGGAGTATCGCCCGTAATGCTTTGCAGACGATTTTTACATTGCATAGGGTTACTGGCCTCCAGTTCCCCATCCTCGGCAAATCTCCCGTCTTTTGTGTCAAGCGCATAACAAATTTCGTCCAACTAGAAGGAAAGTCTGAATGTGTCTCAACCGCCGAATTGAAGACTTCCAAAAGGTCAGGAATTAATAAATCCTTGAAACGTATGAAGAATTCTGGAGTCAAGCCGTCATAACCAGGTGAAGTGTGTCGCCTTAGATCCTTTGTCGCAGCTATCATATCCTCCAATGTGATTACTGTATCCAGGAGCTCCTTACTGTCTTGAGAGAAAGTGGGAATATTCTCAAGAAATTCGTGAGTGGTCGGGGATGTTGTCGACGTCGATTCAGAGTAGAGACTACTGTAGTAGTCTCGAATATATTCTGATAGCTGTTGTCCGTTGAGGACTTCTCCAGATTCATCAATTATCGATTCGAGCTCACAAGAAGCAGTACGACGTCTAGTCGCATGAAAGAAGTACTCGGTTGGAGAATCCCCAGCGCGATTGGCCGCGCAGCACAAACTCCAAGCTGTGCTTGTAAGTCTGTGTCGCCAAGCGTTCCTTTATTACATTGAAATAAAGAATCAAACACGGCTGAGTTGGGAGAAGAGCTGCCACCCGAGAGACCTCGGCGGACAAGCTAGAAGCTTGATAGCCACTTCGATTGAAACTCGCCTCGATAAAAGACCGAATCTGTAGCTTTCCAACATCCCACCATTGACTAAGAAAAGGAAAGTCAGCTTTCCTCTCTTGCTAATCGTGCCAGAAGTCAATGAACCCATTGATGAACTGCTCGGAATTCAACAAATAGTTGTTGAATATCCAGTATGCAGTTCTTCTTTCTACTAGAATGCTGGTCGCCACTACAAGAAGATGATCACAAATCGAACACACTTCATGAGTGACACCAACGAAATGTTCTAGTATTCCAGGTGAGACGTAAAGTCTATCAATTCTGGAGCCTGCGAGACTTCCATGGATATTTCGCGAGACCTTCGTGTATGACCTAGTCATAGGATGCATCCAACGATAGATATCCACGAGTCTGAAAACACCGACAAAATTCCTCAATCGAGTAGCATTGACAGAGTTGAACTCAACTCCAGAGTGCCGATCCATTGAGGGATTCAGAGTGCAGTTGAAATCACCTCCGAGAATAGTTTCACCGCTAAAATTCACCAGACAGGACTGAACACTATCAAGAACTTGTCTTGTAATGTCCGGGTCATGAGGAAGGTACACGTTTACTACTTTGATATTTTTGTCTTGAATGACCAAGTCCAAGGAAGAAGCGAAGCCTGGGAAGATATCTGTATATACAGGAGACGATAGTGTAAATTTGTTGGATACAATGATTGCCACCCGTGAGCCTCTCCGAGGCGCAGGAGTGGCAAAGATTGCATAGCCAGTGTGTAAATAAGCATAGCGCTCAAATTGTGTATATGTGTCTTGTGTAAAGTTCGTCTCCTGTAGAAGCGCGATGTCTATATCGAATATTTTGACATGTTCGATAGTGCTGTGTAACCTTGTATGTGCACTTAAGCCCCCGGTGTTGATAGAAGCTATCTTGCACATTCAAAGAGATGCAAGGCACAAACGATGACGGTACGACGTCTACGGACGAGGAGAGTCGACCAAGCGATGCTGCTGCATCAACTCCTCCACCTTCCTATGAAGTCGTTCTAACCGCGCTACATCGTTGTATTTCCTCCTCTTCTTGGACTCCTGCTGTAGGAGTAGAAGCTGAGGAAGTAACAACTCTGGCCTTTCCAGCTCCCTTATAAGAATACTCCAGATTTTATCTGAATTCTTCTTGTACTGGAGCTGGGTAAGAATTCCGGCGATCTTCTTCCTAGAAAGGGTTTCCATCCCCTTCGAGACCTCAAATTGGCTACCAGCCGAAATGATACTATCACACGACTCGTAGCCACCGAGGCTCGAAAGACCAGTCTCATCAAAACCGGTCATGTCGCAGTCCGAAAGCTGCTCAAGAGATGCGTCCACCTCCCTTACAACAACCTTCGGAATGCCAGCTCCACTATCGTCTTCCTCCGAGTAGGGCCGCTTTGATGCGACTGTATTTGCTGGCTCTGGAGGACGCAGCATCACACGGTCCACTTTCTTCCTCCTCGTCCTTTTCTTTCACTAGATGGCTAGTCGACTCCTCGTCGGAAGTAGCCGTGTTTTCACGTGCCGACGTGGCGCCGTTTACAGCCATAATTATTTTTGCCTCTAGGACAACTTCAGGCACCTTAACCACTGGCTTCTCTGAAACAGCAGGTTGAGTGCCGGCCGAAGGTTCCTTCTCCAGATCCACTACTGCAGTAGTGGCTTCCTTCGAGGGAACCCTCGGTTCAGCCTTCTTGCCGCTTCTCCTGGAGCAGTCAGCAATAAAATGCCCTACCAAATGGCAAGCATGGCATTTCGCTTCGGTGCCCACGTCTATTCTGTATCTCGAGCCGGATATGCTCAGGTAAAAGCCTGACGGAAGCGTACATCACTTATTCAAGGTGATGGACGCTTCCCGGCTAGTACCGAAGATACCCCGCCCGAGACCCTCGTCCCCAATTTTAATGGGAATAGCGCGAATCTTTCCATGGACCTTCCCGAATCTCCCAAGGAAATTCGAGACGTCTTCATGTTGGGCTCGCATACGGACCCGCGAAAACACGACCTTCGTGGGCTTCTCTTTTAACGGGAATGGAACGAGGTGCCTACCCTTCACCTCGATGCCCTCAAGCATAAGCTTAGTGGCGCTTTCGAGGGTTGTGGTATACACCTCGATCATTCCTCCAGCTATAATTCCCATTGAGAAAAGCTGTTCACGGGAGATGACGCGGAAGATTGCCTTCTGGTATGCAGTCTGAGGACATCCTCTGATGTGCTCAAGCTGCATCCCGTAGCTCTCGTCCTGGCACCTCCCGTCAAAAAAGCCCAGGAGACCCGCACTGTTCGTGGGCCGAGACTTACCTGCGTCCAATGGGGCTGGACGAGGAGTGATGCCCCTGCTCTGAATTTCGATTGTGGAAGCCTTATTGGAACTGCCACTTACCTGCGCAAACGAGATTGCTGCAAATACTTCTGGGGATCGTGGTGCAACTGCTGGTCCTGTTGGAGCTACTGGTTTCTTGCTTTGGCCAGTTGGCTTTGCTGAAGAGAGTGGTGGCCTCATTATGACCCCGATGGGCTTTGGCGCAGAAGCCGAAGCCGTTTTTACGACTTCCACCAAGCTTGGACGTTGTCCTTGTCTTGAGGTGGGCGTCGGCGATTTTGATGGTGCTGTTGACGTTGAAGCTATTGGCGTTGAAGGTGCAGCTATTGCTGCTATGGCTGCTGTGGTGGTTTCTTTTGGAGCTAACGCTCCAACAACTACTGCCATAATTGCAGACTTCTCCGGAGGAGTATGCAACACTGCAAGTTTTTTGACCCCTTCAAATGGGCCCTTACTGGCCTCTTCACATGGGCGCTTACTGGCCTTTTCTTTGGGCCCCTGGATATTTTTTTTTTGAAGAAGAAGAGGCACTTGTGCCCTTCTTCCTCCTACCATTTAATTTGGGGGGATCATCAGTCCCCCCAGAATCGCTTCTGCTCACACTCATTTTGAGTACGGCAGAAATGCTTTATAGCCTTTTATTAATTTCTTTGCTTTATTTTTTAGAAATATATAAATTTTTATAATTTAGAATCACTTAATTTTATATTTTTTATAAATGTTTTCTATTTAAATTTATTTCACAGTAAATTTATGCGCGGTTGCCATGACAACGACCGAAATTAATTAGAAATCCCCAAAAGGTCAAACTTTTGCACTTTTTTTCACAATTTATTTTTTAATTTTTTAAATACTTTTTTACAGTTATGCTTTCACTAGGCAGAATATATTATACACACTAACTTCAATATGACTTTTGAACAATTATATGGGTTTTCTCTGCTTTTTTCAGCTATAATTCTTTATTATTTGTGGAGCTGTTAGGTGACGCGTCCGCTCGCTTTATAAATAATAATAATAATATTGTATAATATTTTAAAAAAAGAATTCACATTTTTTCAATTTTGATTAATATATTCTGTAAATAAATGGTGAGGAAGAAGAATATTTCTAAAAATAGAAACTGGTTTGAATCATCGGTTAGATGCACAGATCTGATATTTCAAATGATGATTACCTACATTTCGCATACAAACTCTTGGCGAATATTCGGTTTTGTATTTAAAGATCTATGTTCTACTTTCTCTGATCAAGTTCATATAAAAAAAATATTTCATGCATAATTGAAAAATTATGATTTTTTAAAAACCGCAAAAAATCTTAACAATTACATTAGCAGGCGGCGCGCGCCAAGCAAATTTGAAATTCATAAGTCATATACACATCTTTTTGAGAACAAAATTTTCCCACATCAAGTTCATATAAAAAAAATTGTTCACACATAATTAAGAAATTATGATTTTGAAGCAAACCACAAATAATCTTAACAACAACAACATTAGCAGGAGACGCGCCAAACAAACTTGAAAGAACTTTCCGCCATGCTCTTGAAATTCATAAGCCATATACATATCTTTTGCCTGGTTAGATGACACCCACATTGAGTTTTAGAATGCCCATACCTATAAAACAAAATAAGTGGTGCCAAGCAAAACTTTAAAGCAACTCGCCGCCGTACCCAAATTGCTCTGTTAAATGATATATACACTAATTTTTTAATTCCTATGCCCATATGTATAGTTGCTTTGTATTGCCAGCTATATGAGGAAGATGAATATTTCTAAAAATAGAAACTGGTTTGAATCATGCATTTGTTGAGATATTTTATGAAAATATATGTGTGTGTGTGTAGGTGTGTGGGTTATTCACACCGACTTTTTTAAATTATAATTCAGGTGTATGGTTGGAAGAAAAGATATAAATGTATTTTCATTTTTAATAGCTGATCATTGGCAATCTAACAATAGGCAGGTTTAGACAGTTTCAAAGGCAAACGTACAAAATGTTCTGGCCTGATTCTATATGGGATGAAACGCATTTTTGTACCTGCCCGAATGGTTGGATGTATATGAAGATTGTGCATTCAGTTGTCAGATGCGACTTAATGAAAGTATATATGAATGCTGAAGATAGTAAAAGATGTAAGATATTGACTTTAACCAGAGGTCAACCAATTCCCTCATGTTTGGGGGAGATGTGCATTTGAACATGTTAAGCTTGAAGTGAAGGGCATGAAATAACTGTAATAGGTTGGCTACAAGATAGGGTGATCAAACGTCCAACTACAATTTGTTCCTACACAACTGTTCGTTTGCAGGTGCGGAAGAATGGTATTACTCATGTCCATCTCTGAAATATTTTAATTTAATTGAAATTAATTGTGTTCAACTATGTATGTATATACGTATAGCATTATTGTCTCTAAATTGTTAAACCTGAATTCAACTATGTACGTAAGTTAAACCATTCACAAAATTGATGCTCTTATTATTATATAATTAATTATAATTATCATTAATTAAAATATTTCAGATATGGACATGAACATTCTCCCGCCGTTAAGAACTTAATTTCTTACCCAAATGGAACCTTAGCTACTCGATTGATTGCTCGTTTGAAAACTCCTCGGACTTTTTGAGCTGATACGACTCGAACCAAATTATCTTGTCCAGCAAAGACCTCATCAATTCTTCCTAGAGGCCAATTAGTTGGAGGACTATTGTCTTCTCGGAGAATAACGTTGTCACCCTTCTTTACTGATGCTCCTTCATTGGTCCACTTTTGACGTGTTTGGAGTGACGATATATAATCTAACCTCCACCGTTTCCAAAAACCCTACATCATCGTCTGGCTAAGTTGCCACCGGCGTAAAAGTGATAGCTTGGATTGTTCTAGGACCGCTTCTGGAATGGTTGTAGGAACCTGACCTATTAGAAAATGCCCAGGTGTTCGAATGTTAATGTCAGCATGATAGGAAGAAATGGAGCAGATTGGTCGTGAGTTTAGCACTTCTTCGATTTGCGCTAGTAGAGCTGACATCTCTTCGAAAGACAGGTGTGCATCTCCAATTACTCTCCGCAAATGCCATTTAACTGAACGAACTGCAGCCTCCCAGAGACCACCAAAGTGAGGAGACCCAGGTGGTATAAAGTGCCAAAATATGTTGTTCTGTGAAAGGAATGACGAAATTAGTGGATCATCATAACAAGATATAGCTATTTTATGTAAATCTTTGAGATATTTATTTGTTCCCACAAAATTTGTGCCATTGTCGGGGAAGACGTCTTTCGGGATACCCCGGCGTGATGTGAATCGTCGAAGATCTGCCAAAAATGCATCACTGCTGAGACTGCTCACTAGTTCCAGGTGGAGTGCCTTCGTTGCGAAACACACAAACAGAACTATGTATCCCTTCGTTATTCTTGAACCATGTCCAATACGGGTGCTTACATTATGGGTCCAGCATAATCTACCCTTACTTGAGAAAAGGGTCGTGATATCGTTACCCTAGCCTTTGGGAGGCTAGCCATTAGTTGCCTTTTTTGTCGAAAACAAGTGACACATTCGCTATATAATTTTCGCGTAAGGTTTCTAATGCCTGGTATCCAGAATCTCTGACTGATTATACTAGCAAGTAATGTTGGTCCTGGGTGTAGATACATCCGATGCAGATCTCGAATAATCAATCTGGTTATTGGGTGCGACTTAGGCAGGATATTAGCATGTTTCGTCGTAAAACTGCAATTTGAATTATGAAGTCTTCCTCCGACTCAATAATTTCCCTTTCATCGATGAAAGGACTTAAAGTTTTCAATGAGCTTCGAGAAGAAATAGATTTGTTGAGGTTGAGGCTGTCGAATTCCTTAGAGAATGATGTTGCTTGCATCCATTTTAAGCATATGATATTAGCTCGATTTATTTCTTCAGCAAACAGTAAACAAAATTTTCGTTTCTCTATTGATGTTTTTGAATTTGATATAAATCGTAGACAGTAGCCCAGAATGCGTAATATTTTTTGGTATGATGAACATAGACTGGACAGTTCGGTGAGACTATCGTTTTTAATAGACTGTAAATAGGATGCAATGCTAATGTTTCTCTCTTCCTTGCTGCACTCATTTATATTCTCTAAACAGGAGTACTCTGGCCAAGTATTTTGATGAAAGGACAACCAAGGTGGGCCGTGCCACCACAAAGGATGATTCAATAGTTCCGCTGGCCTTATTCCCCTGGACGCGCAATCTGCTGGATTGTTTTCTGAAGAAACATGCCTCCATTTATTTCTAGGTATGACTTCTTGGATTTCAGCCACCCGGTTGGACACGAATACCTTCCATCGGCGTGCCATATCCGAAAGCCAGGCTAGCACTATAGTGGAATCTGTCCATGCGTTGACTGTACGATCCCCAACTGACAATGCTACTGTGACCTTCTTTATTAGTCTGACCAGTAGAACAGCAGCACATAACTCTAAACGTGGAAGTGTAACCTGTTTTAAAGGTGCCACCATGACATTCGAAAGACTTTCTGGATACCCAAATTTGTCGAGGAATACTTAATTGAGCGATTATCGGCAAATCAGATTTAATTTTCTCGCAGGTTTTACTTATTGCTGCAGGCAGAATTTCATCCCACTCATATTTAAGTAGCGATAGTTGCTGAAACATGATTTTGATTGAGACCGGGCGCGGGTCGAGCCAGCCTGAAGGATCAAACACCCTGGAAGATTGTGATAATATACTTCGCTTAGTGTTAGCTTTAGACAGGGATACTAACACCATGAACGAAAACTGTCTTGTGTGGGGTACAATTGAACACCCAGAATCTTTGCTACTGCGGAATTGTCATCGATGCTCAACTCTTTATTATGAGTAGAGTTGCTACTAATTATATTTACCGTTGTTTCATTTGAACGCCACTTGACCAATGGTAAACCACTTTCATTCAAGATGTGTATAAGCTGGTGTTTCAACTCAAGAGCTTCTGTTACTGACTCAGCCCCAGTAAGGAGATCATCCACATCAAAATCGTTTTGTATGACCATGCTTGCCGTGTCGAAACCCTTGCCCCTTTTTCTTCACCAACTTGATATAACACCCTGGTGGGCAAAAATGGGGCTAAAGACGTTCCATAAGTAATGGTGGTTAGTTTGAAATGCTTCATGGGGTGTGATGGATACTCTCGCCAAAGTATCCTTTGGTAATCCCTATCCTTGTGGTCTACCAATATCTGGCGATATATTTTCTGGACATCCGCTGAGATTGCGAATTTATGTTTGCGGAAGCTCAGCAATATCGATGTGAGATCTCTCTGAGTTGTTGGGCCGACCAACAGATTTTCGTTAAGAGAAATGCCTGAACTGGTATTACAAGATCCACCGAAAACAACGTGTATCTTGGCGTTGGGCTCATTTTTAAAAACCGCATGATGTGGAAGATAGAAGCAATTACTGCCCCTTGTGCCAATCTCTTCTGGATGTATCAGTTCTACCGAGTGAAGCCGTGTAATTGCATTTCTATTGAATTACCAAATTCTTCTCTATTGGTTCTAAAGGGCAACGAAACTATATAACGCCCAGTTTTATCCCGTGAAACGGTTGATGTAAAGTGATTTTCGGTTTGCATTTCTTCGGCAGTTAAGATGGGAGATTCGGAAACCATATCTTCAATCTTCCAAAAGTTTTGTAGCGTTCGATCGAGATTTGCGAAAACTATTGCACTTAAACCTAAGAGGTTGATTGGCTTTGGTTGCTAGTATTTTTATCGTTATTACAATTTACTAATTATCTAAAAAAATATTATTTCTGCTCTATACTGGGATAAAACTCTATTTACGGTTCATAAATTACGATTCAGCAATTGATACGAAAAAGGAAACTTTGTGGGGCTCCGGTTATGGTTGCAAGAGTCGCAGAAATCCTTTGTTCACTTCAGGGGCTTTGCGGATAGTTTTCTTCAGCATACATTGGATAACAGAGAAAAGATCTGCATATGGAGAAGGTGATGTAAGGTTATGGTTTCAAGAAACGCAGAAATGCTTTGTTCTCCTAGTTTTGCTTAGGACAGATCACCTAGAATAAAGGACACTTATGAAAAAGTGTACAAGTACGGAAGAACCAATCATCATTAAGTGGAAGCTCTTCAGGGTCTGAAAGTGGTTCAACCAGTTCAGACAGTGAAACAACAACTTCCGGAGACGAAAAAACAGCACTAAATAATGCTAGATCAAAAGACCAGCTCAAAGAAAAATACTACCTAAATCTTGAAAGGGTACCGAATCCGGCTCGAAGGACCAAATTGTTGTTGTATTTGTACAATACCTCTTTTAACTTGAACTTCCGCACATTGAAGTTTGCTTGTTATGGCACCCAGGATTTATTTTATTTCAATAAAACGCACACTTATTTCAGTGATCTTTACTAGCTGCTGTCTATACCACAAGTGATTTTACAAATTTGTTTCAGATTCGATCTCACTACAAAATTCCTAACGTTACAAATAACAATAGCGCTGAGAACAATGGAACTGATAAGAGCATCAATTTTGTGGAATAGTTTAACTTACGTACGAATAATTTCAGGAATGGTTCCGATCTGACAAGGAAAGAAAGCTGTCTTCTTAGATTTGTCTTCTAATTCAAATTCTTGGCGTCTTAAAATTTATCGCAACAACAAAAAATATTTCGCCCGAACTTCGTCTCGAACCCGGGATTCTTAATCGAAACTCCCAGTATTTTCCACTACACCAAACTCTTTCTTTTACAGAACAGGTTAATGATCGAAGAAAAAGCACCACTTTAGAAATTCTTAAGTTTATTGTGAATTCTATTTTTACAAATTAGTTTAATGATTTTGTTATGATAAATTTAGAGTTCAAAGTTGATATTTTCACAAAATAGGAAAAAATTGGGTTCAAATCAATTTAACACAACGAACAGAATCATGAATGTCTGTCACTTAAGAACACCTTCATTCCCACAAACCATTCGCCCAAACAAAAAAGGGTTTTTAATTTTAAGTAAGTACCACGATTTCTAATAAATTTAAAGATTTCGATTCTTGTTTTGTAATGTCCGACACGATCCAATTCCGCAACTGATCTCCCTTGTTTTCAACATTCTAATACATATTTCCCGTATTGTAGGGGAAATTTAAAAGTTCTAGAACTTTTATCAAATTTATCTGTAAATTAATTTTCTTTTAATGCGATTGGTTATCTTATGATAACTGCATTGCAATAACATATTTCTTTACCCCTTTTTTATGTTCTCTCTTTTTCATATGGTTATTACCAAGAGTTTCTTTCAACCTTCAAGGTTGGTAGCTCTTGACCCTATTCCCATTCTATCCTCGATTCTCGAAGATATATTTCGATGATCAGATCGGAGGTGTCAGCTGTCACAAGAAAGTAAATAAGTTGACTAGATAGCGTGTTGTAAGTGTGTAAATTATCATTATTATTTTTGTCCGAAGAGCTCGTTTGGAATATTGAAATGTTCTTAAGTGTTCTTGCATGTTTTGTATGTTGTTTATTGTGCTAGTTGACTATAGTTCTTATGTTAAATTGTTTTGTCCTGTGGTAAGAGGGAATCTGTTTACATTTTCTAGACATTAAATAACTAATCTATCATTGCATCTTTTAGAATCAACAATCAACATTTTATGTGTTCGCTAGATCGGATATTGTTATTCAATATTGATGTTATCTTGAAGAAGATTTACGACATGTAAACTGCTACTACTGCGTTAACAAAATTGACAGCTACAACTGTTCAGAAAAGTACCATAAATTTTATATTTTTTAAACAAGATTCTTTGTGTGGTCTTATTTTGTTCCAGACGTTCAAAACAGCTCCAAATATGGACGGATCCGAGCCTGAACATACTCCCCGGGTTGGAACCCTTGTGTTCCAACATCTTCTGAGATTGTGTTTTCTAGTATGGATAGCTTAGTTATGAAGAATTGTTCCCTTTTCGCTGTAACACCTGCAAGAGAAGAAGGGGGAGAAGATGGGGTTATAGCGCCCCGACTCGCTATCCGCATGTCAAGGAAGGGAGTTTTGGTATTTTGGGATTCTCATTGAAGAGGGATAAGATAAGTTTGGACATCAAATTGTGAAGGCAAGTTTTGTGATTATTAGTGCTGTTGTTGTTTTGTGCGGTTAGTGTGTTGGTTTGAGGTTATAATGTTTTTGGTTTAAAATTCGCTATTTTCTATCGGCAGTAAACAAAGTTTCGCGGCAGGGCGTTTTAGAATCGAATCTTTTGTTTTAATTGTCGCGACGCGCACTAAACCGTCTGATCCCGGATGGGTATCGATAATTCTACCCAGAAGCCACCTTGACGGTGGAAGATTTTCTTCTTTTATGATGACTAGATCCCCGTTTTTCAAATTTTTTTTATTTCGTTTCCACTTTGGTCGTTGTTGTAGGAGACATAAATATTCCGTGTGCCATCTTTTCCAAAAATGTGGATGCAGTCGTTGTATATGCTGCCATCGGTCTAGCCTATGCATATTTATGTCGAGTACAGATGGTTCTGGTGGTGTTAACAAAACGTCTCCAATCAAAGTGGTCGTGAATTCAGACATGTCTCAATTTGTGTAAGCACGCCGGATTCGCATAGACCCCCGAAGTGTGGTGATGCGGGAGGAATGAAATGAAATCGAACGCCCTGAGTTTCAATGAGACTTGCTATTTCTTCATTGAGCGGATCGACCATTTGTTTATTTTGCCTTGTTAGGATGGTATATCCGCCTCCAAAATTGGATCCACAATCGCAATAAACGTCGCTCGGTAAACCTCTTGGTGATGCAAATCGTCGAAAAGCGGCAATGAATCCTTCCGCACTGAGATCAGTTACGACTTCAATATGAATTGCTTTCACAGCCATGCACACAAAGATAGACACATATCCCTTATAGGTATTCGATCCTCTACCTCTATGCCTTCGAATGTTGAATGGTCCGCAATAATCAACACCTACATGACTGAAAGGTCTAGATTTGGTTACTCTAGGTCTGGGAAGGCTTACCATTAATTGAGTCTGGATTTCCGCGCACTGTTTCGTGCATTGAACACATTTATGTAGATGTTGTCTTATAGTATTTCTCGCATTCAACAGCCAATATTTTTGTGCAATCACTCTCATCATAAGTTGTGGGCCACCGTGCAGCGTATCTTTGTAGACTTTGTCTAAAATGAGATGCGTTAGATGGCCTTTGTCGGGTAAGATTATCGGGTGTTTTTTATTATATGACAAGTCCGCATACTGCAATCTTCCGCCAACTCGTAACAGTCCATCTGAATGAAGATATGGGCTTAGTTTTAGCAATCGATTGCTTGATTCCAATGGTTTTCCGTTTCTTAATTGTTGGATTTCTTCGGAAAAGTGTTCAAACTGGACACTCTTCAACCATATGGACAGCGCTGTTCCTATTTCATTAGCCTTGAGATGTCCTTTCTGTTTCGACTTGAATCTATGACAGTACGCCGTTATGTTTAGAAGTTTGTTAAGTGATGAGTATCGATCTTCCATCCTGTCGATTGTGGTCTGCATGCAGTTGACTGCTAATTTTCGGATTTCCATGTTTGTTTCAGGTATATCATTCTTCTTAGGCCAGCAGTTTTTGTGTTCCTCCAACCAGATTGGGCCATTCCACCATAGAGAACATGACTTCAATTCATTCGGCATGATGCCCCGCGTAGCATAGTCTGCTGTGTTTTCTTTTGTAGGAACGTGATGCCACACAGCTTCTCCTATTAACTCATGTATGTGTGAGACTCTGTTCACTATGAATGTCTTCCACTTCGAAGGATGCCCTCTCAACCAAGCTAACACAATTTCAGAATCAGTCCATGCATATAGGGATACATCAGCAATTGTCAATGATTTCAACACATACCGCAGAAGTTTTGCTAAGAGTACAGTACCGCATAATTCAAGTCTGGGCAAAGATACTGTTCTAATTGGAGCAACTATCGACTTTGCAGACAAAATGGAAACTTTTCTGTTGCCTTCTGAATCGATAACAATAATGTAGATGACAGCAGCGAATGCCACCAGAGACGCATCGCAGAAGCCGTGGATTTCGATGCCGTGATTCGTTTCCGAATATTGTATCCAACGAGGTAAGTTGATCGTTCTGAGTTCAATTATGTTATTTCGAAATTCTAACCATTGTTTCTCTGTATTTGAAGGTACAGCTTCGTCCCAATCCAATTTCGCTAACCACAATTTTTGGATAAGTATCTTAGCGATAATGATGCTCGGTGAGGGGTCGAATAATTTAGCTACATCTGATAAGATGGTGCGTTTGGTACATACTTCTTGGATATTATCTAATTTAATAGAATAGCAAAGAGAATCAGTTGAAGGATCCCAATACAAGCCAAGT
This sequence comes from Dioctria linearis, assembly GCA_963930735.1. Taxonomy (NCBI): domain Eukaryota; kingdom Metazoa; phylum Arthropoda; class Insecta; order Diptera; family Asilidae; genus Dioctria; species Dioctria linearis. The sequence continues at coordinate 76,319,641 of OZ005744.1, read as the reverse complement.
GCCTTGACTTGTTGTCCTCCGTCAACGTTAAGAGCCACTTTAACTTCTATATGTTCTTCTGGTATATTTTCGAGTAAACGAGAGCTATTTGATGCCCACTTGCGTAGATGGAATCCGCCTGATTTCAGAAGGTTGATTAATTGTGTTTGCTTCTCGCTTGCGCATGCTAAGTTGTCTCCGCCGGACAGTAAATCATCTACATAAAACTCCGATAATGTTGCTTGAGAACCAATGGGGTATTTGTCTTTTTCATCCAATGCCAATTGCTTAAGTACTCGAGTGGCAAGATAAGGAGCACTTTTCGTGCCAAAGGTGACCGCCAGAAGTTGATAGTCACGAATAGCAGTGTCGGGTGACTCTCTCCAAACGATTCTCTGAAGATCAGCTTGTTTTGGATTGATTCGTACTTGGCGGTACATTTTTTCAATGTCCGCCGTAAATGCAATTCGATATATTCTCCATCGTAACAACAAACATGCTAATTCATCCTGGATGGTTGGACCTTTCAGCATAATATCATTCAGCGAGATTCTAGACGATGTTTTTCTGGACGCATCGAATACTACTCTCAATTTGGTAGTTGAGCTATCTGCTTTAATCACTGAATGGTGAGGAAGGTAACAAGATACGTATGAATTTGTAATGCTATCATTAATGCTTTCTTCCTTTAGCTCTATCGGTTTCATATGCTCGAGGGTTGTATATTCCTTAATATACTTTGAGTACTCAGCTTGCAACAAAGGGTTTGTTTTGAATCGCTTTTCCATTTGATGTAGGCTTGCAACTGCTATGAACCTAGATTCTCCGAGCGATTTGGCACCTTCGGGGTCGTTAAGGGGTAGAGACACTTCATATCTGCCGTCCTCTAACCTTTTGTGTTGGGCTTCAAACATATCTTCGCATCGCTTTTCTTCATCACTCAAAACTTTGTCGTTGCTCGCCTCTTCCAGCTCCCAAAACCTCTTCAATTGACTCTCCAAGTCAGCTAAGATGTGAAAGTTGCGAACAGTGCTCGAAAAACTATAATTGTTGATTTCCCCAGTAAGAATCCAACCAAGAATTGTTTGCTGGGCTACGGGCGATCCTGGCTTTCCTTTAATAACACCATTTTCTATGATTTTCGCGTATGTATCAGCTCCTAAGAGAAGATCTATTTTTCCAGGTTTGCAGAATAGTGGGTCAGCAAGTTGAAGTCCACGTATGTGTTCCCAATCTTGAATACGAAGTTTTCGAGGAGGCAGTAGATGAGTTAACTTCTTCAACACTAAACCTTTCACTTCCAACTTGATTGCATCACTATTGAGAGCTTTGATGAATAGATGGACTCGAGCATTCACTTGACCTGCACTGCTTTCACCTATCCCAGAGACATTAGCGCGAATGGCTTCTTTAGGCAAATTCAAAGCCTGAATTGCGGCTTCAGTAACAAAGGATGCCTGAGAGCCTTGATCAATCAGTGCTCGAAATACTTCCTCTTTTCCCGACGAGGCAACGACCTTAACCATTGCTGTTGCTAACAAGATTTCACTGGTTTCATGTAACTCGTTTATGAAAAAGGAGCTTACCTGGGGTGAGTTGCGATCACTTTGTTGTGGTATGAACTCTGGAGATGATACTATTAATGACGATTGCGCACCAAGTATTTGCTCTGTACTAGAATTTGTGGAAGAAAGAGACATAGTAGGTTTCCTATGTGATTCAAAGCTTGACTCAGGCACTAGGTTTCGATTCGATTTGCTAGCCTGTTGTTGTTCATTTAAATTACGATGTAATAGTGTGTGATGGCGTTGCTTACAATGTATGCATTTCTGTTTGCTAGGGCATTGAGCTAGCATGTGACCAAGGCCGAGGCAATTAATACACAAACCCTTTGTTTTAACTGTTTCCAATTTTTTCGTAAAATTCATGGATGCAAATTTTGAGCATTGTCGAATGTGATGCTGATTACCACAGAGATAGCACATAGAACTCGACGATGCTAAAAACGTTTGTGTGGTTCCTTTGCATCTAAAAGTATGATTACGATAATCTTTGCTTACTGCAGGATATTTCTTAACTGTGATAGCCTCTAAAGTCCTAAATCTACCTTTCAAAAATTCTTGCAATTCTTTCCATGTAGGTAGGTCGGCTTTGTTTGATAAGCTTTGTTCCCAAAGCGCGTGCGTCTCAGATGGTAACTTTTGTACTGTAAGATACACTATTAAAACGTCCCAACCTTCGGTCTATATATCTAAATTGTTCAAGGCTTGCAAAGATTCTGTTGTTGTATCTAATAAGACTTTGATACCATTGGCTGTTTCGGATGACAATCCAGTCTGTGAAAGAGAGTCTTGAGGTGTGCATTGACAAGCACTCTTTTATTATCATATCTATCTTTCAATAGATCCCAAGCCGTATTATAATTTTTTCCTGTGACTGAGAAGTGTCTCAACAAATTTTCAGCTTCTCCACTCAGGTGTAGCTTTAAGCACTGCAGCTTTTGAACATCTGATAAGGATTCGTTCTCATGTACTAGAGTACGAAATAAATCGTAGAATGTTGGCCATTTTCGATAATCATCGGAGAATCTTTCTAAAGATATTTTTGGAAGTCTGATGGAGTCTTCACCTTTCATGTAGATAGATGTGGAGTCATTCCCGTTGCCGACATGGGGAACCGGTTTTTGAGGTTTATAATCAGGATATTCCTTATGAAATCTTTCCTCTATTCTAGCATAATTGTCCTTGAAGTGTGTTTCCATGATTGAATAAATCTCCTTTTCGAAGTAGTTTATGACTATCTCATCAGTGATTTTTGGGTTCAAAATTTGTTTCATTAATATGTCACGATGAGTAATCGTCGCTTCATTCCACAGATCTTGAAAATCCTTTAGTCTCTTTAAATAATATGGCGCAGTGCTTCTGGGCTCTCCGTCTTTGGTATAATTGGTATAAAATTGTTCCATAATAGTCTTTTGGGCTAGCTGAAGGATTACTAAATTCTTCATCTCGAAGTTTTCTTGATTTCTTATATATATAAGATACAAACACTAATATTATAAGAAATGGACTTACCGATGCAACTGAAAACTTCGATGTTTCCACCATTGGCTTTTGGGATTTTTCCACGCGCAGCACCTTAAAGTCTTTAAAAAAGGTTCAAATTTTGCACAACACAGAAAATCTATTGTCTTTCAATACACGATAAAGTTTTTCACACAAACTTAGAGTGTTCTAGAGCAGCTTTCTTTGTTTTCTAACTATCTGGCTCGACAGGACCAATGAATAATTTCAGGAATGGTTCCGATCTGACAAGGAAAGAAAGCTGTCTTCTTAGATTTGTCTTCTAATTCAAATTCTTGGCGTCTTAAAATTTATCGCAACAACAAAAAATATTTCGCCCGAACTTCGTCTCGAACCCGGGATTCTTAATCGAAAGTCCCAGTATTTTCCACTACACCAAACTCTTTCTTTTACAGAACAGGTTAATGATCGAAGAAAAAGCACCACTTTAGAAATTCTTAAGTTTATTGTGAATTCTATTTTTACAAATTAGTTTAATGATTTTGTTATGATAAATTTAGAGTTCAAAGTTGATATTTTCACAAAATAGGAAAAAATTGGGTTCAAATCAATTTAACACAACGCACAGAATCATGAATGTCTGTCACTTAAGAACACCTTCATTCCCACAAACCATTCGCCCAAACAAAGAAGGGTTTTTAATTTTAACTAAGTACCACGATTTCTAATAAATTTAAAGATTTCGATTCTTGTTTTGTAACGTCCGACACGATCCAATTCCGCAACTGATCTCCCTTGTTTTCAACATTCTAATACATATTTCCCGTATTGTAGGGGAAATTTAAAAGTTCTAGAACTTTTATCAAATTTATCGGTAAATTAATTTTCTTTTAATGCGATTGGTTATCTTATGATAACTGCATTGCAATAACATATATCTTTACCCCTTTTTTATGTTCTCTCTTTTTCATATGGTTATCACCAAGAGTTTCTTTCAACCTTCAAGGTTGGTAGCTCTTGACCCTTTTCCCATTCTATCCTCGATTCTCGAAGATATATTTCGATGATCGGATCGGAGGTGTCAGCTGTCACAAGAAAGTAAATAAGTTGACTAGATAGCGTGTTGTAAGTGTGTAAATTATCATTATTATTTTTGTCCGAAGAGCTCGTTTGGAATATTGAAATGTTCTTAAGTGTTCTTGCATGTTTTGTATGTTATTTATTGTGCTAGTTGACTATAGTTCTTATGTTAAATTGTTTTGTCCTGTGGTAAGAGGGAATCTGTTTACATTTTCTAGACATTAAATAACTAATCTATCATTGCATCTTTTAGAATCAACAATCAACATTTTATGTGTTCGCTAGATCGGATATTGTTATTCAATATTGATGTTATCTTGAAGAAGATTTACGACATTTAAACTGCTACTACTGCGTTAACAAAATTGACAGCTACAACTGTTCAGATAAGTACCATAAATTTTATATTTTTTAAACAAGATTCTTTGTGTGGTCTTATTTTGTTCCAGACGTTCAAAACAGCTACAAATATGGACGGATCCGAGTCTGAACATAGTTGAATTCAGGTTTAACAATTTTGAGACAATAATGCTATACGTATATACATACATAGTTGAACACAATTAGTTTCAATTAAATTAAAATATCTCAGAGATGGACATGAACGGGTATCGTAAGCCGATAAAGCAACAGGAAGCAAACAAATCAGAAAAAATAAAAGAAGTAAAAGAGTGCGAAAGCAGTATTATTCAAACAGATAATGATATGAAAATTGAGTGATAAGGATGGAACTGTATATAATAAATTAAATTAGTATAATGATGTATAGTGTTTGTCAACGTTTTGAACAGTGAACAACTAAACGTATAAAGATATATTATGTCATTCAAAACTTTTATTTTATTTGCATTTGCATGCTCTTTATATGGTAATTGTTTAGCACTCCCAATCAATTTAAACTTAGGGCATAAATCAAGTGATAATATCGATTTTAATATACAGTTACCAAATAATGATTTCGTTCTAATTTCTTCATCATTGCGGTTGCTTACAATTAGTAATGCTACTTATGACACAATTCCTACAACAACAACTAATATGCCCTTAAATGATGATGATTTTTCTGTTATCTCTTCAGAAAACGAAACTAAGTCTTCTAAAGAAACTGATGTGGAAATAATACCAGCAAATAGTTTAGTGAGTGCTGTTGAAGAGGCAAATGAAGGATTTAGGCAAGACTTAATAAACAAAGAAAAAGATCTAGGTGGTATTATAGAAAGTGATCGCGTATTTTACAGATATTTTAAGTTAAACTTTGAGGAGGACAAAACAATGAGAGTTCGATGTACATATGATAGCAACTATGAGCATAGAACTCTAAAAATATCTTGTTATGAATATCATGAACTTGAAGAAGAACAAATTTTGAGTAATGGTGAAATTGAATACTTCCGGGAAAATGACTCCACATATAAATCTGATATTACATCTGATATTTCATAAACTGTAGAGTTCCAATTGAAGTGAATAAAAAACAAAGTTTATAATATTATGTGAATAAAACAATAGATTTTTTTAAAACAAAAAATTATATTTTATTAAAAATTATCGGTAAATTTCTTATACAGGAAAACATTTTGTAATGCACATACACAATTATGTATCATACATCGTGGTACATCAACATATTTTTTTTCTTAATTCTTCTGATACAGGACATCCATTTTCATCTAAATTGTAAATTGGTACATTATTTTCCAACTTTAATATATCGGTAATCCAGTTGATTTTTTTATTTCCTTTCACATATATGATTTTGTCTTGGAGAATGTCTTTAAAAATGGTAGTGACACTATCTTGTGAAGTAAATCCTCCATTCCAAACAAATCCATGGTGATATTGATTTAGCCATCTTGCTTGATTTTGTAGTTCCGGAGGTAGATTTTCAAAGTTGTATATTAGTTTCAAAATAAAGTGCTGTAGCTGATTATCCTGAGCTATAATGGAAATTTCCTTTAAGATGAACTATTTCTGGGTCCTTTGAACCCTTGAATATCAATGATGGAATTCATTTTATAGTTTATGAACTTCACTAGTTAGAGGATTGTACTGAACTATTCTATCATGTATAAGTAGACAGTATGCAGCAGTATTTTTCGGTATATTTACAGATGTTTGAAACTCTATGCTGACATCTACAGTACCAGTTTTGAGATGTTCATTTTGGCGTGAGCCATCAATAACAACTAAAGGAGCCAAATTTTTGAACTGCTCTTTAGTGAGTAATGGTTCAGATCGGCGGTTGTAATATGACTGTTGGAATTTACAATACATCTCATATAATATAGCGTACTGATCTATGTTATATTTTATATTCAAATCATTGTATGGATATTTTTCAGAATTTAGATAAACTTTTAGGTCTGTTAGGTTGCGGTGATCAAATTTGGATGCATTTTTTTAACTTGAATCTTTACGGTCAGTGTGTAAAGCAAAAATCACATATCTTGGTTTTTCTAGTTGATTAACTGTTTTAGCAGTCCATGTATGGCGGGTGGACTGTGGTGGTGATGGATATTCATACAAATCCCAACTTCGAAATACCGTTTCAATTGGGTGATTGCTTTCAATAATTTTCAATAGAGACAACTTTTCCATATCACCTACTTTGGCAGATGCCATTGTAATTTAAGTATATTTACTGAGCCATCACAATCTTTAGCATAAATTGCATTTAGGTCCGTTCTAGAACGAATCAAAACTAGTTCACGTTTGGCATCAATAACTATTTTCTGATAGTCTTCAGCAAATGCAAGAAGATATTTTAGTGGTATACAAAAACTAAAGTTTCCTTCTGAGTTAGGAGATATATTGGTGAGAGACCATCCTGAATTTAGAAGCATTTTACTTTCACTTTCGTTTAAAGAAAGCTTATTCTTTATCGTTGAGGTAAGACCATCATTTTATTTGTACCCCATTTATTTCATACCGGATCTCCTCGAATAAAAATGCCATCGCATTATTAGTTAATTTTACATCCGCAGTTTTGTCAGCCACCCTAGGAGTGCATTCCAATTTCCCTTCAATGTAAATAAAACGTTCGCTTGGAAGTACATAGATATCTTGATGCTGAATAGCTATACGAATTTCATCATTGTTTTTGAAAGATTTCGTGAAGGGTGAGTAACTATGATATTCGATTTTTGCGATACTATTATCATAGCTTACAGCATCCTTTATACTCAAAACTTCACTCATTGCCTGTCTTTTATGATAAATCCTAACGTACTCAAGTTTTTCTTATTTTGTGGGGTAAGTTTGAACCTTTTTTCTCTTTGAGGTCTAATTTCTGAGAGAGTTGCAGAAGAACTGTTGTTGATGGCAGCTAATGTACGTTATTTATTCTTATTATACAGTATCATGTTGCGGTTTAAGATATAACCGAGCTGTTATTGTGTCACCCCTAAAATTTATTAATTCACTGTCCTGATCAAGGAGCTTTAAGCTGATGGAAGAAATTCTTCCAGTGGTTAGCGGTAAATAAATGACGTTCTTTGGTACCTCAAGAATCGTATAACCAGGCCCCACCTTTGGAGAGTTGTCGCTTACTAAACCCTAAAAGTTATCCAACTGTACCCTCTTTGTTAAAGTAAATAGGCCCACTAGATTTCATTTCACTTTTCAAAGTGTTATTGTTCGCACGCAATTTTATATGGTAACTCTCTTTACTTAATTTACTTAATTGATTCTCAAGATATTCAGCTATGTCATCTATCTCATATGATCCTATAGGTATTTCTATAACCGCATTCCCAATGTGAAATAGACTATTTTTTATTCTCAATATTTGGTATTGAATTCTAAGTTTGGAAATCAATTAACCCACATACATAATCCCTTGAAAAATCTATGGGTGGGAAAAACTCAGTTGTTAATATAGATGAATTTCCGCTTAATGTAAGTGTTAATGACATTGTGGTGTAATTTAAAATGATGCAATTATGTGGTTTCCTCCTCATTTATATAGATTTGCAGGGGCATGAGATTCATTTCAGTTTTAACGACAAGTGGATTCAGTAGTACAAAAATTTAAAACAAGGAAGAAATAAAAAAAAATATGGAAAGATTAAATGATGAAGTGCAAATATTTCTTAAACATTTCGATATTAGCAGATTCTTGCAAGAGTATGACAAGTTGTTACTGGAAGAACATAAGGAGGAAATAGAAAAATCCTACCGCTTATTGGATAAATATAGAAAAATCAATATTTTGAATTCAAAATATGTCGAGCATTAGGAATCCTGCAGTTGGTCTTACAATACTGCAACATCAGATCCAGATATTTGTAACTGCCAGTACGTTAAAAGAGAATTTATGCGAATATCCAAACTATTGAAGTTTTATAGTAGAATTAAGAGACCCTGTTGCTCCTCTTGTATAAGGGAAATATTTTAAATAAATAGAAACATTTTCTGAATACATATCATCATATTCTTTTATTTATCGTAACAATCATACAAAAATTTCAAACATAAATGACCACATATTTCTGAGTTATATGTTTAATATGAGGAATAATAATACCTTACATTACTAGTTAAATATTTTCGAATTTCTAATGGTGGCTGTAAATTTCCAAAGCTATCAAAGTACTGAATATCTTCACCATTTTTATAATACGCTACCCTATGAGTTCCTGGACCAGATCATATATCCAAGTTGATAATACCGCATTCCTTCTTGTTTAGTTTCTTTGGAAGCTTATCTCGCATGAAAACTCCTCGATAATATGGTAGATCTTTTTCATATTTGTGCAAATCTACCTCAGTTAATGGTCTTTTAGGTACCGTTTTCAATAGTTTTTTGGCTCTGGGTTTAAGTAGAGCCCCAATCCTTTTTTATGAGGTTTTAGGTAAAGACCTTTCCCTATTAGACTGGATTCCATTTCTTCATTATGTCTCTTACTCTCCTTAAGCTGCTCCTTTGCACTCTTAACAGCATTAACAGCTTTAACAATTGTAGCAGCACCTCCTCCTAAAGATCCTAAAGCAGAAAGGCAAGCAAATAAAGGAACGAGGAATGGTAAAATACCTCCGGTTTTTGGTATAGGTATGACTCGTGCAACTTTCACATTTTTCTTCCTATATTTAATTGCATCTCCTAATTCCTTTCGTGCCAACGCAATAGCTCTTTTCAAAGAATCAGGTTTTTGCCTTTGAATTGATTTACGTGCCTTTGAGAAAACCGTCCTCTGGGTAATGTTTTTCTTAACTTTTTTATTTTTCTTATATGTGCTCCTTTTCTTCTTATTCGCCCTACCCATCCCGAACTTAGCCTTAGTTTTCATTATACTGGTAACTAGCAGTGCGTTTGAACGCTCACCTAGGCTTGCATCAGTAGATTTAACTCGACTCCAGGCCTTTTCAGCCAAAATTCGATCTGCTATGTTGCGATCTGGTGTACTTTTAAATTTAGAGTAAGCAATATCGTGTTCTTTACATGCGCTATCTAATGGATTAATCCCAGGATCACCTCGAGCTAATCTTTTGCTAGCTTCGTACCAGGCCCACAATATTGGTAGCCCGGTAAGTGTAATTCAAACGGTAACTTATTAATGAGTGTGTTAATTACAAGCGCCTCTTTCTTATTATGCTCAAGCATAAGTATGAATGACTTTAGCCTTCAACACTCAGATACAAACTAAAAAAGTATTTAAATTCAGTAAGCATTTATAGTTTTGCGTTAGTATTGAAAATGAAGCTCATTAAGCAAAATCTGTTTCTACCAATCAGAAATAATGATTTTTAGAGCAATATTAAGGAAACTGGAAGACTTTGTTCATTATTACCAAATAGCATACGCGCTCTATTAGTCGGCCCCTCCAATTGTGGAAAAGCAAATGTTATGATTAGTTTGCTGGAGCATCTTAATGGTTTGAGCTATGAAAACGTTTATGTGTATTCCAAATCACTCTATCAATCAAAACATATATACTTAAGAAAACTTTTTTTACCCATAAAAGGATTAGGCTATTATACATTTTCTAATAATGATGATGTTGCACCATTTGATGAGGCAAAACAAAGTTCAATTTTTATTTTTGATGATGTAGCATGTGGGAAACAAGACAACATACGCTCTTATTTTTGCATGGGTCGGCATAACAACATTGATAGTTTCTATCTTTGCCAGACTTATACTCATATACCAACACAGTTGGTACGAGATAATGCCAACTTTCTCATTTTATTTAAACAAGATGACACAAATCTTAGGCATGCTTATTATGATCATGTGAATACGGATATGAGCTTTGATACTTTCCGAGATATGTGTGCTAAGTGTTGGAAGGATAAATATGGGTTTCTGGTAGTAGACAAAGACAGCCCTTTAAGCAAGGGACGTTACCGTCATGGATTCGATACATTTATTTCCCTATAAATGTAACAGATCCATTAAAGCAGTCAACAGATCAGATAATCCTGTTAACAGACCAGTTAAAGCAGTTACGAGAGCAGTTGAAGCTGTTAACAGACCAGTTAAAGCAGTTGTGAAAGCAGTTAAAGCTGTTAACAGACCAGTTAATAAACCTCTTAATAGACTAGATCGGCTTTGAAAAAATTATCAATACAAATGGGTAATAAGAGGGAGTTAATCAGGGATATTATTAAAACTAGGAATGCTATCAAGAAAAAGTATCGAACTATAAACACGGGGCGAATCGATGTTGAATCTCAACTTGAAGAAACATTTAAGCCCATAACAAAACCACTTAAAGAGCTTATAAGTGAAACAAAAGTAAAACAGGGACTTCATGCTGATATCAAATCAGAACCTAAAAAGGAAAATAAAATAAATGATGATGATGATTATGATGGCTTTGAGGTAAACCCAAAACAAATGTATATGGAAATGGAACCAACAACCACACCACTGAAGTATAGTGACTCTTCTTTAATGTCATCACAAGACGAGTATGGAACACCAACTCATTCAAGAACCTTAGCTAATAAATCAGATTCCACCCTCAACTTATCAACTGGGTTAGATAATAAATATTTAGGATTCTACCAAGCCAAAAGTCCTAAAATTAACCAAACTTATGGTGCTTATATGGATAATGGGAGGTTGAAAATTGGGAAATCTAGCATTGACATTGATGCACAAATTTTTTTGATTAATGGGAAGCACTACATAACAGCTGGTTTATGCGAACTTCTTTTTATGAAAGAGCCATCAAATAGATTATATGGTCTCATGAAGCTTCCCAGAGAGACGATTGACTATGTTTACTGGGATGATCCAAATGAATTGGTAGATAGATTATGGCCTTTAATTGGCTCTCAACTAGCTGGGATTAATAGTCATAACAATGAAATTGTTTCCATTATTGAGGAGTTATATATTTATTCATGGAATGAGTGTTGACAAGTTCCGACGATCGCTAAGAGATGGTAATATTGGACGAGGTTCCCCTGGACCTCGAGGAGAACTGGGTACTTCAGGACCACCGGGTGAAAAGCGTTCCACCGGACCTGCTAGAGTGGGTTTTCTGCTAACATCAGATAAAAACAATGATATGCACGAATCTCAAAAATCCAGAAGAAGATAGTGATTCTGTAAACAAGCTATGTATAGATGAGGCAATAGATAAATATTTAGATTTATGCAAATCCCATTTTAGTTTAGAAACAAAAAGAGCTAAGAGTGAATTAGAAGATGAGCTTGCGAATGTACATAGTATTATTAAAATAACTAGGGAAAACCTGGAAACATTGACTCAATCGCACATAAATAAGTCATTTTAAAAGTTAAAGGTTTATATTGATACTAAGTCCGAAGAAGTTACGCTATGTTCATTCTGGCTCACTGGTTTAGCTTCCAGGATTTCGCCACATATAGCGCCACCGTCGCTAGATGCTCCGAGGCCATGCTAAATGTAGGTTTATGTCGTGACTGTATTGGTTTATGTCTTGGATGCACCATTGTGTCTTGGGTGCGCCATTGTGTCTTGGACGCACCATTGTGTCTTGGACGCACCATTGAGTCTTGGATGCTCCATTGTGTCTTGGATGCGCCCTAGCGGGATTAAACGGTACTACCAGCATGCTCAGGGATGTGTCACTTGGTCTTGACTGCGTTCTAGTGGCATTAACCGGTACTACCAGCATGCTCCGGTACTACGGTTTTCTTAGATAGGTATGTGGTGCACCTAAATGTAGGCTTTTTATTCTGATTTTTCTTGAGCGTCTAAATGTAGGCTTTTGGTATTTGAACTAATATTAGTAGCAATTGAAGTTAACGCTAGAAAATTTTCGTTCATGCCGATGGATTCTAGATGGCGGGTATGTGGGGGGGGGGGGGTAATAAAGGTAGTGTGGGAGATAGGGAGGGGGTAATGAAATTTTCATCAGAAATCCTCTACGGGCTTTGGTTTTCGAGATATTAGCGTATTAATAATTCAAGTTATTTTTGTTCAACGAAATGGATTCTAGGTGGTGTGGAGTGGGAGGGGGAACGAAATTTTCATCAGAAATCCTCTACGGGCGTTGGTTTTCGAGATATTAGCGACATTTGTTCAAACAATTAGCTAATTGGCAATTATATAATTACTATTTGGAAATTAGCAGCTTGGTTGGTATTTAGCTAATTGGCAATTAGTAATGCGGTGAGATGCGTAATTCTCAAAAAATAAACAAATTTAAGTAATATCAACACTTGGTGTAAATATTTCAGGGTGAGAAGAATGATCAAAATTCATACATTCCTTAAAAGAATATTCTTAGGATAATTTTAGCTTTCATTCTCCCGCGAATGATTGAATCGCACAATGTTTGAGTCGGTTTCATTCTTTCGCGAGAGAATGAAATTATTCATTCCCACGTCTTTTGCATTCGCGAATGATAAAGAGTGGAAAAGAATATTCTTTTTCATTCTTTTACCCCGCAAACCGATTTATATAATGGTCATCTTAGGCTTTCATTCAGTGTATTTTCTACATTTTTTCAATGGATGTATATCCTTTTCTGTCCTGAAAAAATTTAGTGTCTTTTAATATCCTAGTAAATTTCCCTTTAAAACCCTTTCACATAACAAGCACTTTGAGGAATCTGTGTTCTTATCATAAGTCACGAATTTATTTTTATCTATATTGGATTTGCGACCAATGATAATACGTTAAAATCACAAGAAAACATTTCAACTTTTAATATATTCTTGACCTAACAATATATCTGTTACGACCCACTCGAATTCACCGACAGTAAAAGAATGAAATATGAGAATGTTCTCTTTCATTCCGAATGTTTGGTTTTCATTCTTTCTCATTCTTTTGCTGCCATAGAAGAATATTCTCTCATTTTCTTTCTCTCAGGAATAGAATGTATTCATAAAATTCTCGGCAGGAAACATTCTCTCAAGAATCTTTCGGCTCAAGTATTCATTTGCGAATGAATAAGAATGATAAGAATGTATTTCTTCCATTAGCGAATGAATTTTTCCGAACTCTGAAATATTTAATAGAAAACTTCAAGTTAAAGGTAAAAATATGGTTGCTGTGAGGGTGTATTGATACAATTTCTTTTGCTGAAAATAATGTTGTCAAACCAAATTAAATTTCAATATTTATTCACATCAAATTAATTAATTATTTCTAAATCTTAAGTTATAAACTTTTTCCCTCTGTTCACTATTCAAAATTGGTAGCAATTTAAGTGAACTTCTATGAATTCTATCTTGGAAACGAAAGTGGTCCAGAGCATAGGTCTCCCAAGGTCATTTTCTGGGCTCATATTCAATTATATAAACTTGTGGAGCACAAGTACTAAACGTAACTTTCATTATCACAAATAATTTAGAAATATTAATAATAAAAACTGGTTTCACATTATTTATTTTTTTATTTAACGAATATAATAATTAATTGTATACAGATTAACATCGTGCCGAATAAACTCTATTTTAAACGTTCGGCCGATAGTACCTCTATTTATAACATAAAAATCTCCTGCAGTATTTATCTCCAGTATAGTATCATCAGTAATTGTGCCGTACCGTGCAGGAAGGAAAAGTTGACAGTCCTCCAAGTCCAGGATGATGCGAGATCCAAATGCAGTCTTACATCTTCTGGCACCAAGAATCTTGTATTCCTTATTAAATTCCATTTCAGATGTCTTTAGAGAAGGTGGGTACTGCTCCAGCTTCTTCATTTCCTCCATTGCGTTTGCCATTTCAGATTACTTTCTCCTTAGTTGTTATTCGTTTGAACCCCACAATGAAACTGATTGCAAATCTGATTCAGCTCCTCAATTTATAGTCATGATTCCAAAACAAGTTTAATCCTGCTTAAAGCAAATTTACAATATCAGCGCAATAAGCTGAATGATTCGTGTAATTTAATACCACGAACAGCCCAAATCCAAGAATTTTACTGATAGAAACGTTTCATTGGAATTCGTAAACCAATTTTCACATCCTGTTGTAAACAAAATCAAGCAATATCAGCAAATGATTCATGTAATTTGACACCGCACTTCCTGTAGGCAGCCGAAAAAATTTATTGGAATTCACATAAAGTAAACAAATTTTAACATTTTCTTGTACGTAAACAATCTCATTTGCAAATTCGACCAGCAGAATAAAGTAATCAAATTAATTTGAATGATGTTTTGGTTTATCGTATAATTCGATATCATCTCAGCATGCAAGCAAATTCGTTGGAATTCCTCCTGTGCAATGTTTATTGTAGCAGCAAGATCATTCATGTTTACAAACCGTTGCTATAAAAACGCAAGCAAACTCTTGGGGAGCACCAGTCAGTCTAAGTGAATCTCAGTGTTCGTGTCTAATAAAAAAACTTAAAGATTTCTATCACAGTAGTAAATGAAAGCTTTTCATTAATTAAGAAATTGCGAGGAGATGTGTTGAAGTGTTTAAGTGATGCAAATTTTCTGAATAAAAACAATATTATTAAAGAGTTCAACAGAAACATTCATAAATATCAAGCAGCATTTCGGAAGTGTAATAAGAATGCTATGAAACGACATTCGGACAGTTGTATTACTCAAACTAAATCGTTGAGAGTGTTAATCAAAGCTCCCCGTCGTGGTGGAGGAATTAATCAACGAGTAATAGGAAGTGATTTTGTTAAGTGGGAAGAAATATAAACAGCATTCGTAGGTAGAATTAGGGCAGGTGTTATCGTGAATATAAGCGACCTATATCCTAAGCTATTTATGCAAGATGCTTCCAAATTACTTGCTCGCCGCATTAAGAATACATTGAAACAACAATATCATATTAAAGTTGCTACAACGTTTTGCGGTGAGTTTATCAAAGAAACTGGTGATAATGAAGATATTAAAGACATTAAGTACTTCCAAGCAAGAACTACCCCAATCAGTGTGGAGGATAATTTGAATGAGCGGTATAAATTAAATATATACGACCCAATACTCACTCAGCTAGAAGAGTTTCAAGAGAAAGATAGTGGTTGGGCACTGCATTCTGTAATACAATTAGCGGTACATATCAACAAGTTTGAACCAATTCGGAGATCATTTTATATACCTCTGTCGAGGGAGATTGCATCAAAGAAAGCTTGTATTAATGTGAAAAACAATGGTAAAGCGTGCTTCGCATGGGCCGTAACATCAGCGCTATAGCCTACAACTGTCAACTCCGATAGGACCTCATCATATGCACATTGTTCTACTGTACTTAATTTAACTCGAATAACATTTCCCATGACGCTTAAGCAAATTACACAATTTGAAGACCAGAACGATTTATCAAAAAACGTATTCATCTTAGAGAAAGAGCGTTTCTTCACCACAGTTCCAGTTAGACTTACGAAACACAGGATGGAGCGACATGTAAATCTCTTAATGCTACAAGAT
Source organism: Dioctria linearis (assembly GCA_963930735.1). NCBI lineage: Eukaryota > Metazoa > Arthropoda > Insecta > Diptera > Asilidae > Dioctria > Dioctria linearis. The sequence continues at coordinate 76,303,721 of OZ005744.1, read as the reverse complement.
GACCATGACCAGGATGATGATGATGATGATGAAGATCATATGGATGATGAGGATGACGATGATGATGATGATGCGAGCAGATATCATTTCTGCTGGATTAAAGATCTTTCCCGACTCAAATCGAAGCAAACTTCGAAAAATCATGCTACAAGGCATATATGCGACAGATGTTTGCACTACTTTTACTCTGAAGAAAAACTAGCATCACATCAGCATCCAAACGATTGCAGAATTATGTTTCTCTTCGAGGAAAATAAATGGCTGGAATTGAAGAATTATAAACATAAGAATCCAGTCCCCTTTTGTGTGTATGCAGATCTTGAGTCAATATTGAAGCCGATTCAGGGAAACGATCAAAATACACAGCGAATCCAGGAGCGTGAAGTTCATAGCATAGGGTTCTATTTCCACTGCAAACATGATGCTAAGCTCTCATATTACTGAGCATATCGAGGAAAGGATTGCCAACAATGATTTGAATTAATATTGCAAAAAATTGCATCCATTACTGTACAGGAAAATCTGAACATCACGCCAATGCAAACCCTGACTAAAGAGGAACGGTGTTCACATATGGAAAATACTTGCTACCATGTATGTGAAAAAACGTTTGCAGCTGATGGGGAACGAGTTCGGGATCATTGTCACTTAACAGGTAAATACTGAGAACCATGATTCAATTCATTTTTTCATAAATTCTTTTAACAAGAAAATACCGAGGCCAGCGCACAATGCATGCAATCTCATGTATCAAGATTGCACCATAGTTCCAGTCATTTTTCACAATTTATCTGGATATGATGCTCACTTCATTATTAAGGATATAGCTACATCTTTCCCAGGAAAAGTTGATCTCTTACCAATAAACAAGGAAAGATATATCTCGTTCACCAAGCGCATGGACGGCAGCCACATAAAATTCAGATTCATCGATTCCCTCAGTTTTATGGCTGAATCTTTAAATAAGCTATCATCATTGCTGCCAATGGATAAATTAAACACTACAAGATCAGTATGGCAGGGATTGGATGATGACACTATCAAACTATTTTCGCCGAAAGGTGTCTTCCCATATGATTTTATTGATGAAGGGGATAATTTGGATTTCCGGAACTTGCCAACACAGGAAGCGTTCTACAATAAACTGACTGACAGTGCTATATCTACTGAGCACTACAATCATGCTGAAGAGGTCTGGCAAAATTTGAAATACAAACACTTGGTGAACATTCAGATCTATACCTTAAGACTGATGTTCTCCTATTGGCCGATATGTTTGAGAACTTTCGAGAAGTGTGCATGAAGACATACAATTTAGATCCAGCACATTATTACACCATGCCAGGCCTAACATGGGATGCTAAAATACACTCATGTGATATTAGAGCTGATAACCGACGTAGATATACTGCAATTCATAGAGAGAGGCATTCGAGGTGGTATAAGTCAATGTTCGAACAGATATAGTAAATCTAATAACAAATATATGGATGATTTTAAGCCTGAGGAGAAAGAGAAATACTTGATGTATTATGATGTGAATAACCTTTATGGATGGGCCATGTCACAGCATTTACCAACCGGAGGATTCAAATGGGTTGATGTTCCCAATATTGACGTTTCCGAAATTCCTGATGATTCTCCAACAGGATACATATTCGAAGTCGACTTGGATTATCCTCATCATCTGCATGATAAGCATAAGGATTTACCGTTTTGCTCTGAGCATGCAGCACCACCTGGAGCAAAATTAGAAAAGCTTTTGAAAACATTACAACCAAAAACTAAATATATTATACACTACCGAAATTTGAAGCAATGCTTATCACATGGACTCATCCTGAAAAAAGGGCACCGAATTCTTCAATTCAACCAATCAGCTTGGCTTAAACCATATATTGACTTGAATACCACCAAACGGAAGCAGGCTACCAGCGATCATGAAAAGGACAGCTATAAGAAGATGAATAATGCAGCTTTTGGTAAGACCATGGAAAATGTTCGCAAATATAGCGATATCAAGCTTTGCGTAAAGTGGGAAGGTCGCTATGGTGCAAAAGCTCGGATTGCGGCACCCAACTTCCACAGTGCAACGATATTTGATGAGATTTATTTGCTGTGGAATTAAGGCGACTCAAAATCTTATTCAATAAGACTCTCTATATTGGAATGGCAGTTATGGAAATTTCAAAGATATGCCTCTACGATTTCCACTACAGTTTTATGCAGCGTGAATTTGGAGATAAATGTAAAGTCATGTATACAGATACAGATTCTCTAATATATGACCTTGAAGATAAAAATGCCTATGAATTCATGGCTGAAAATATAAACAAATTTTATACAAGTGATTACCCAGAAGATAACCAGTTCGATTTACCGCTCATGAATAAAAAGATTCCTGGTCTAATGAAGGATGAGCTGAATGGGAAAATCATGAGCGAATTTGTTCGCTTGCGCTCGAAAATGTACAGTCTGCGTATAAACGACGGTAAAACTGTAAAGAAAGCAAAAGGAGTAAAGGCTAATGTAGTCCTGAAGCATATCAATTTCGAAGACTACGTCGAATGCTTGAATAACAAGCGAATATTAACTGCCAATCAGAGCGGAACGACGGATACTCTACCATTGGGGCATTACTCCATTTCATCAGATCAACAAGTGGCAACCGTAGAAATAATCTAAGTATAGTGTAAATAATGAATCTATTACAGTTTTAGTTTCATTTATTAAAGCAATTTGTGTTGAGTGTTTTCAGATATGCTCACCCTAAGTCCATACTATGTTGTGTGCGTACACACCGTGCTCCTTCGAGAGTGCGCACGTTCGGGACTCTCTTCTGTAACTCCACACTCGTGAAAGTGATTCAATGTTTCGCAATACTTTATTTTGCAAAACCTAGATTTATTTTTGAAGAAAAGATTCTTGGTTTCACAATTTAATTATTTTTGAAGAAAAGATTAGTTTCACAATATATTTATTTATGAAAAAAAGATTTGCTTCACAATTTATTTATTTTTGAAGAAAAGATTTGTTTCACAATTTATTTATTTTTGAAGAAAAGATTAGTTTCACAATTTATTTATTTTTGAAGAAAATATTAGTTTCACAATTTATTTATTTTTGAAGACAAGATTTGTTTCACAATTTATTTATTTTTGAAGAAAAGATTAGTTTCACAATTTATTTATTTTTGAAGAAAATATTAGTTTCACAATTTATTTATTTTTGAAGAAAAGATTTGTTTCACAATTTATTTATTTTTGAAGATCTCCCCGTTCCATCTACTCCGCGAGGGGTTAAAAAACAAACTCCCCGAGGTTTGGGCAAATTGCACCCAGGTACCCATGATATTTTTCCAGAAGCTCTTTTTTCTTTTTATTGTTTTCTCACGACGTTGAAAAAACGTACGTGAGAAAAATGCAAAAATTCTTTGATGCGAGCTATATGCATCTATGCAAAACTGTAATGCGATATGCACTTTTGCGCCCGTCTTGAAATATTAATTTTAAGAGGGCGCGAATAATTGTGATAATTGTATGTATGTATGTACATACAATTAGATTGGAGGAAGTTAGTAATGTACGTATGTACACTGCACATACGGAAAAAAAAGTAAGAAGACACTGTATGTAGGTAAGTGTGCATACCGTCTGAGTGGAATGTGTGTCTGATAATAAAATGCAATTTATGCATAATTGCATTTTATTATAACAAGGGAGAATGGTTTTTAGCGAAATTTAAATTAAATGGAAATGAATGAAATAATTGTTGGTTTTCAGGGTCAACTTGAGATACATCAATATATTGTATAGGACAATATATTGATGTATTGCCCTTATGGTTGTGATTCGGGGCATTGGGCACCTGAGTCACAACATCCCTCCCCCCTGGGGGAAAGAAAGTTTTATTCTTTCCAAGAAGAAAACTTTCTTTCTCATCAAAGAAAATTAAATATTTATAGCAAAGGTAAATGGTACGTAGCAGTTTAGCTTTGAATTATTTACGCAAAAAAAAAACATATGGTAAAAAAAATACATTTACACTTACATATCTTAATTTCTAATGGGGAGTGAGATTATTTCTTACTACTAATAATTATTCGTAACTACTAAGTTATAGTAGTTTTGATACCTTAAAATTTATATGTAGGTATATATATACTGTCTATTTGATAATTATTATCATTATGAATGGAATGATTTAATTCATAAAATGATGTATGCTAAAATGTTTCTATTATACACGTATAGGCTGGATAAAGGTAGTAAGTATTATTATTAATTTAAGTACATATGATATTATAACTAACCTATTCTTTTTTTTTTATTTATTTATTTATTTATTTATTTATTTTACTATACGTAAAGGTTATTGTTTTATAAAGAAACTATTTACAAGTTTTTATTTTTATACCTCTGTCTTACCTACTTGGTATTATCGTTTCTTTAGAGAAAGATGTACATTTAATAGATATATTTCTGCAAGATATTTTGCATATAAGGTAATCTTCAGGTTCTCCTAATTAAAAAAAATCATATACATTTTTCTGTTTATTTCGAGTATATTTAATTGTACACTCATTGCTTGTCGTTATGAGGATAAAAAAAAATTTTTTGGGAAAAGGAGGAGTTTTTATTATCCGTTGTCTGTATGACGTGTCTGTTTGTGTAGAATTTTGTAGGTGTAAAGTTATGGATCTATCTAAACAATAAAAAAAATAGAAAGAGAGAGAAAGGGAGAAAAAAAATATAAGAAAATCATTAAGCATCAACCTGTTAAAGATTGTTTGTTGATAGAGTTTGAATGCGAGATGCGAGATAAGGAAAAAAAATCATCTAACCGTTCTGATAAGAATGGCTTGTTTAATTTCGATATCATGTGGGTGGGTTAGGAAGGAAATTTTTGTTTGGTTTTGTTTCGGAGCCGTGTTTGATATTTTGTTTAATGATAAAAATTGCTTGGGATGCATTTTTTTGTGGTACATCGGTAGGGTGGGAGTTTTGTTAATTTCTACAGTTTCAACATGATTTTTGCCGTGGCCATATCACGGACTCCATACAAGGCTCCGCCGGATTACATAGTAGCAATAGATGGGATCCATGTTGAGTCGGTTTGGGCCCGTTGGAAGGGGCCAATTCAGCTCAACTTTGTCTGTCCGGGCCGGGACACGCTAACTGTTTGGGGGGCTGAACCACGTGCCCTGCAGTACCATGTATGGAACTTTTCCTTGTGGCCTCAATATAATATGGCCTTGTCGGCATTGGGTAAGTTCCTGTGATTAATTAATTTTCTTTAGTTATTAAATTTTCTTTTTCTTTCTGTTTTAGGGGCCAACCTGGTATTGATTGGTCGGTCAATGTACTGCCCTACGCCGGCCGAGTGTCATGGATGGTCATTTTCCACTGGTGGGTCCCGATCCCGAGGCTGAGTAATTCGGACGACAACAAAATTTATTCTATATTTGATTTTTGATTTTTTTATTAATCTCATTTCCCTCTTACGATGTGTAATGTCCCAATACGGATTGAAAAAATAAAAATAAAAAAAAATTGTTTTATCAGACAAAAGGTGTTGTTGTCAATTTTTATTACTTTTTCCCTTTTCTGGCCCCCTTTTATAGTTGGATATCTAAGTATTTGTTGGCACTTGTTTTCTCCTTTTGTGTATATTTTGGTGTTTTGGTTTTGTTGTATGTCTCTACTCGTGGGCAGATATGACAAATGTCCCAATTGGCTTTTTTTTTTTGGAATAAAATGAAATATTAGTAAGGTGATTATAATTATGTCTAATTTGATTTGAAAAAAATTTGTCTTTGTACCATTGTAGATGGTGTGAGATCTATGTAGATTGTTGGAATTTATTGTTCCATTTTGGGTTTATTGCTGTTAGAGTTGGATTTTTTAGACGTTTTCCGGCGTTTTCTTTTTAGGTGATGGAGTCAATTTGAATTTTGATTCTCTCGGTGCCGGAGTAGGCACATTTTCCTGTTCATGTTCAGGAAGTATTATTTTTTTGAGTTACGGGTTTTTGTGTTGTATTTAATATACAGATAAACACATAGAATAAAGATAATTGAGGCAATTGTCAGGTACGACACTGTATAGTGGTGAATATGGTGATTGTTTATAGAATTTAAAAGAACTAATTCTTGGTCTTGTTGGAAACGAATGGATTCTAGAACTTTATCTAGATCCGTGTTATTCGAAAGATTTAACGTATGTATTTTTATATGCGATCCTATTGAGGAGGACGTCATATTTGATATTATACTGGAAATGTTTACTGTTGGCATAAAATGGGAATTTAATTTGGAAATTTATACGTTATGTCCGTGCAGTATGAATTCCTTGCTGCGAACACAACAACCGGGATAGATATACATTGTTCCGGTTCCTTGCAGAACTTGTGAGTTAATGGAATTTTCGCAAATAATATCTATGTGGATGGAATCTTTTAGGGAGAAAAGCCAAGCGTTCTGTTGCGATAATTGCGTCCAAAAACAATCTTGTTCTAATGTTAAAATTTTACAATCGGATGCAATCGTTTCCTTTTTTATTAAATTTATCTCGAATTGATTTACCTTAGTATTTGCATTTAAGACTGGGGATGTGATCTGGCAGTAAAGGTGCGTATGATCCAACGTTGCGCAATTGTGGATATCCTGGAGAGTTAATTCAATATAATGTTCGCGATTGTAGTCTATCAGTATATATTCCTTTGATGGATTAATATACATGAACGATCCGTTAAGGAGTGTATGTAATGGCATTACTTTGAATATTTGGTATAGTTCCTTAAATGGAAGTGGAATTCGGAGTTCAATAATTATTTTATTATTGAAGGTATTTGCGGATATCGTACTTAATTTCTATATTTGTGTAATTATATTTTGCCTGGAATTTATGGGAAGCATCATTGAGTTTGGCAATTCCTGTCTGATGTTCAATAAAAGTTCTTCAGTTTTTCTGGGGGATATGAGTGAAGGATGAAATCTTCCATGCCTTGAATCGGTTAAAAGATCAATTAATTCTGTCTGGGTATTCTGATATCTGAATGCCATTAGAGAGGCTAGTGAAATGAGCGATTCAAGTTCAATGGATATTTTGTTATCCAATGTTCTGTTTTCCATTAATGAAGTAGCTATCTGTATTGAAATTAACTTTTTATGCATAACCATGAATTCCTTTTCAATTGCGGCTTTAGATTTGTTGAAAATGTTTGCGGTTGCTTCGACTATCGCGGTTTGGCTTTTCATAAGTGATAGGAGGGAGTTTTGGTTTAGGGTGAGGTTACGGATTTGCTCATCATAAACTTTGGCGTCATCTTCGTCTAATGTACCGAAGAGAGCTTTGGAGATTGAGCCTATCGCATTAAATAAGGCCCTTTGTTGTCTACTTTGGGTCACAAGTAACATATTTTTGTATTCTATGTTTGCTATAATAAGATATATTTGCAGTAACGTACCATTGCAGGTGTGGGCCATCGCTGAATTGCTATTGAGTTTCTGGCAAGTTGCTGTTATTTGCTGTGCGATGAACTGGATATTCCTTAATTCAGATTTAAAATTCGTTGGTGTAGAGGTTAGCTCTGCCAATCTCTTCGAAGTAAATGCCTGCAGTAGCATTTAGCTGCTTTACCTCTATTCCTGAGCCGTAGATTACGGGGATGAAAATTATCCATTATCCATTATCTCATACGGACCTGACCATAATGGTGAGAACTTATTATCTCTGACCCTGCTCTTAAGTAGGACTTTATCGCCTACCATAAAAGATTTTTGGACGGAATTTTTGTCATATTGTAGTTTTCTTTATTGGCCATGGCTATGTCTTTAGCTATTTTGAAACTATGCTGTAGACGCGCTTTTAGCTCGTTTGCATAATTGTCGTAATTATAGCAAACCGTTGGAGATGATTTTAAATTATTTGGGATTTCGGCTGGGAATCAGTATAGGAGTTCGCGAGGAGTATAATTAGTACTCGAATGAGGGGTTGTATTATATACAAACATGGGATAAGGAATCCATGTAGCCCAGTCTTGTGGATCCTTTGCTACATAAGATCGGAGATATTCTGCTAAGGTTCTGTGGCTTCTCTCCAACGCACCATTCGTTTGAGGGTGATATGGAGTAGTTTTGAGCCTTTTAATTCTCAGCAATTTAGATACCTCGGCGAACATGCCACTTATGAGGTTAGAACCTTTATCTGTGAGGATATTTTCTGCAATACCATGTCGACAAATTATCGTTGTCGTGAAGGCTTCTGCTAATGTCTTGGACTCGGTGTCGACTATGGGAATAGCCTCAGAAAATTTTGCAAGGTCGTCTTGAAATGTAAGGATGTATTTGTTTCCAGAATGAGAAATAGGGACAGGTCCTACAACATCAAGGTACACTCTTTCGAAAGGTTTGGAGCTAATACTCGAAATTTTCATTGGAATTTCAGGGTTTCTGGATACTTTGTTCACCTGACAAAGTTTACATTTCCTTACATATTTGACCACGTCGTCTGACATGCCAGGCCAGTAGAATTTTCTTTTGATTCTTTTAATAGTACGGGAAATACCTTGATGGCCACCCGTCGGTAGTGAATGAAAATCTTTTAAAACTTGTTCGATGTCATTAATGTCTGATAAATATTTAATTGAATCCTGATGCAGTTTTATGTTTATTTGCTTATTAGCGAAGATCTGGACAAAAGCGTTTTTAATAATTATTAGATTCTGTGGATCTAATATAGGGAAGGAGATATTTATTTGTTTTAACAGATTTGCTTCTGTGTATGAGCAGATTTCAGTTAAAATCTTTTCGAGGTCTGATCTATCTCTTTGCGATCGACAAGGTTAATTAGTTTTTGATATAATTATTGATGAGTCGTTTTTCTTGAAGAAGTTCAGTTCAGTTTCTGAAAGTGGGGATTTATCTGAAAATTTTAGTTTCGAATCCAACACTCTTTCAAGTTCTGTATCTTGCATTGGCAAGATGAAAAATTTAGGATTTGCATACTTAGTTAGTAGAAGGGAAAATTTGTCTCAGTTATTATGACTGAGGAATTGTTTACAGGTGATGGAGTTGGATTTGGAGTAGTTACACTTGCGGTGGGTGTATTTATATTCGCCTGAGCTCTGGCTTGATTTCTAGTTACCACATTTATGAAGGTGGTTGATTCTGCAGAATGTTCGGAATTTTCCGGAATTGCTCTACTGAGAGCATCTGCATTTGTGTTGAGCTTACCTGATTTATGGACTATTTTGTAGTCATATTCCTCAAGACGTATTCTCCATCTCATCAGTCTTGAGGAGTCATCTTTCAGATTCATGAGCCATACTAATGGTTTATGGTCAGTTATAATTGTAAACTGTCTGCCATAAACGTATGGTCTGAATTGCTCAACTGCGAAAACGATGGCTAAGAGCTCTTTTTCTATTGTTGAGTAACGAGTCTCTGCATCATTGAGAACTCGACTCACGTAGGCGATTGGATGATCACCTTGATCATCAACTTGTGAAAGAACTGCTCCGATGGCGTAGTCACTGGCATCGGAGGTGACAAAAAATTCTTTGTCAAAATCGGGATATGATAGAATTGGTGCTGAAATTAATTTATTTCGCAATTCGCAAAATGCCTCGTTGCAGATTGCGTCGAATTTGAAAGCGTATCTGTTTTCAAAAGATTTGTAAGGGGCTTCGCAATCTTTGAAAAGTTGGGTATAAAGCGGCGATAATAGCCGACGAAACCAAGGAAGGCTTTGATATCTTTCTCCTTCTTGGGTCTAGGATAGGACTGAACTGACTTGATTTTTGCTGGGTCTGGTTTGACTCCATTTTCTGTAATTATGTGCCCTAAATACATAATTTTCTTTCTTAGGAAGTGGCACTTGTCGGGTTGAAGTTTGAGGTTGAAATTGCGGATACGGCTAAATACTGCTGTGAGTCTTGTATTATGATCTTTGAGATTGTATCCATGGACTACAATATCGTCCATGTATACGAAGCAATAGATGCCTTGAAGGCCAGATAAGACATTATTTATGGCTAGTTGAAAAGTAGCAGGGGCTCCTTTTAAACCAAATGGCATACGATTGTATTCGTACAGGCCATAGGGTGTGCTAAATGCAGTTTTCTCCCTGTCCTTCGAGTCCATTTTTATCTGGTGAAATCCACTGGCTAAGTCGAGTGTGGTAAAATATTTCGACTTCCCCAACTGGTCTAATATATCAGTGATATTAGGCAGTGGGTACGCATCGCCAATAGTAATGTCGTTAATACGACGAAAATCTACCACTACTCGCCACTTTTTGTTTCCATTCTCATCTGGTTTTTTAGGAATCAGGAGAAGTGGAGAGTTCCAGGGAGTATGTGAAGGTCTGATGATGTCTGACTCAAGCATTTCTTGTATTTGCCTATTTATTTCCGTTCGGCTTGCCTCAGGAAGTCTATAAGGCTTGGTAAAAATTGGCGGTTTGTCTTAGATTGTCTCGATTTTGTGGGTAATCGCATCTGTATATGAAAGGAAATCCCTTTCTATGAAGAAGAGATCGTTGAATTCCCTACAGATATTGCGAACACTCTCAGATTCCTGTGAATTACAGTGATCCAATTTGATAAGGTTTTGCAGTTTATTTATTCTGCCCTTAATTGGATCTCTGCCAGAGTCTGTGGAGATTACCACAAAGTCGTCCAAGTCTTGGTAAACTGGGTTCACCTCGTAAGGTGCCAGATCGGTGTCCTCCTCATTTGTGTTGAGGATTAGGACTTTTGCCATACCGTTGACTGGTTCGACTATCGAATTTCCAAGAAACAACCCTGGTCTTATTTCTTTCTTGAAACAGACCGATTGACTCTGAATAGAAGGAGTTGGAATTTCAATGATGAACTCTGATCGAGCGGGAATTTTAATTTTATTTAATTTATCCGATTCTTTCGGTTCTTTTGTGGAATTTGGAAGGAGCTATTCGATAATTCCGACTCGATAGAATTAGAAGGAGTTAAAAATTCATTGAAATTCTTTGACTTCTTTGATTTTATCTTGGAATTCACTTTTTGAGATTCTATTGATGAAGGAGATAGTATTTTACTAGATGCAGCCTTTTGTGCGGTTGTAGATGGAGATGTACTTTTACGTTCTTGCTTCATATCTTGTGAAGCTTTAGATGGAGATTGATTTATATTTAATTCAGCCTTTTTTCTGGCTATAGATGGAGGTAAATTTTTACCTTTATGCTTCATTTCTTGTGAAGCATTGGCTGGCGATTGATTTGCATTGCTTTTCGAAACAATTGATGGAGATAGATTTGTATTAGTATTTATATCGGAGAATGTAATGTGCGTATATAATAGACTTTTTGTTTGAGACCTCTTTTCTGGATCTTCGCTTTTCAAATAAACATATGGATAATTTGAATAGTAATCGTCATATGGATAAAATTTATTTGAATCATTAATTTCTAGAGAAATGCATTTATTTTTGTAATTGATACTAGCATTGTATCGAGATAAAAAGTCATGACCAAGCAGGCCATCGTATGAGAGGATGGAGTTATTTCCCACTATTTGAAATGGGTGTTCTATGATGGAGTTAAATTTCGTAGATTCCAGAGTTAATTTCGCGAAGATGAGCCCTTCTGTAGAAGTGGACTCTGTAAATAACGTATTTATATTGCAGACAGCATCTCTGTAGCAGATGCTATCCGGCTTCAATGGATGGAGTTTAATTAGGCTGATCTCTGCTCCAGTATCAATTAAAAATGTAAGTTTTGGAGCAGAGCAGATGTCGACAGGCAAAGAAAGTGTTAGTGAATTATTATTTACTTGGATGGGGATACGTATCAATTTTGTTCTGACTGTGCCGATATTATCTCGGGAGTCCTATGAATTTCTGCTTTTGTTTGTATGTGCGAGGGGTTGCCGAAATTGACCCCCCGTTGCATCCAGTTTCCCTGCCTGGATGCCGATGGACTTTTTCTATCACTCCTCTTTGGAGATGGCGATCTAGCCGAGATATTGGCATTATCATATCTCGGCGGTGGAGTTCGACTATCTCGGAATACTGGCTGCTGCCAGTTCCTATTTTGAGGCTGTCTATCAGCCGTGCTTGTTTGCGGAGCTGTGTTTACCTTTTGGAAATTATTCCGATTTCCTTGATTGTCGTTAAATCGGGAATTATTTGCAGCTCTTGTCCTGCATTCTTCTATGGTGTGCCCAATTCGATGACAATATCGACAAGATGGGCCTTGCGACGGAGATGTGGCATTCTTAAAAGCTGAAGGACGTTGTAATTGCGAGTTTGGCTTTGGAACTGCGTTGACATTTTGTGTGGAGCGTTGTATGACTGGGCAACTTGATGCAGCATGCCCCAGCCTATTACATTTGAAGCATTGTAAATTATGACTCGTATTCTGTCTGAAAGGGACTGGATTTGTCTTGTAATTCGATTGGAAGATAGCTTGCTTGAGCTGCAAACGTGATGCATGATCTAAAATATGTGATTTTAATGAAGAAAAGGATTTATCGGAATGCACCTTGGCTAAAGTTTGTAGTTGTGGATTGGATAATCCGTCCTCTATAGCTCTCACTGCTTGACACTCATTATCTTTTAAAAGAGATTTTAAAAGAATTTTATCAGTTGTATATGAGTGCGTTGCCTCATTTAGTTTGGATAGAGTTGTGCTAAGTCTCTGAAGGAACTCTTTCACGCTTTCCGCTATTCTCTGTTTGGAATTATTTAATTGAGACTGTAGCGTAGTTCTGGGAATTTTTACCTCAAAAGTTTGAGTTAAAATTGATTTTAATGTGGGCCAATCTTCAACTTGATTGTACCTAAAAATATCATATGCATCTGCAGATAATTTACTCCTTATTAAACTAAGGAGGGAGTGCTTTTCGCTTGTCTTCGTTGCTGTTATGTATGAATCATCACAGCTTGAAATGAATCTGTGGAGATCTTTCGGATTTCCATTGAAATTGGGAATTAATGACCTTGCGTCTAATAAAGAGAAATTTGATTGATCTCTGAAGGAGACATTGTGGTGATGATTCGTTAAATCATTTGTGGTATTTGATAATTACAGTGTCTGAAAATGATGTTTCCATGTTTATGTAAACATCATTCACGAAGTATTCGCTATCTTTGTCGCTTGGGCCAACATTCAAGATTATTTCATTATGTGTTGCTTCAAAATCATCCCGATATTTGTGCAACGAGTTTAATTTTTGGTTTAGATATGCCTGGGTTGCAGTTGCAAGTGAATTATTTTCTATAGATTGAATAATATGGGATAATGTTTTTCGTCTATCTTCTTGTAACCGAAATCGTACTGTATTTTCTCGGTCTTGGTCTGTATTGTCCTGATTATCAGCTGCAGTTGTTTTTTGAGAAGTTTTTGGAAGTGGGACGTAAAACGGGTTATTTTTGCGCTCTGTGTGGACTGATATGGATTTCAACCTATCAGACAGAGTTGCCTTTGAAAGATTATACCAGTCCTCCGTTTTGTCATAGCATGACTGCTTAAAATAATCATGAGTCTCAGTAAAATTTTCATGATCTTGAATCAGGGTTTCCGTTTTTTTCAAATGAAGCCCATACGTCTTCCAACTGTTGGAGTTTTCCAGAAGTAAAATCTGAAGTCCTGTTAGGTTTATTGGATCTGTGATAATCGGCCAGAATTTGTCTAATTTCTGCCATTTTTGGGACTTGTGACAAGCAAAGCTCATCGAAAGATTTGTTTTCCTCAGTCATGTCTGGGTCGAGTTATTTTGTGGGATGTAAAAATAAGGAAGAGACGAAAATAAAAATCTGATACACAAACAAAAGACAAAAGTGATTGATTTCGGTTATATAAAAAAAATTTTTTGTTATTGTATATAATTATATTAGCTGAGATGCAAGATAAAAAATGAGTATCACAACGAAATAAATTTAAATCTGGTTTATGAAGATAATATAGATAAGAAGTAATGTGAAAACAATAACCACTTCTTCCAATCTGAATCTATCTCCTGATCGATAGGCTCAGGAGGTCCTATCGCAGGGGACCGATTATCGATTTTAGTCGAAGTCCTCTGACCGGCAAGCTCACGGAGTCTTACCGCAGAGGTCGCTTCTAGGAAGATTGGATGTTATCTTCATATATATCCACTTTTAACTAATTTTAAGAGCGGGAATAAAATTTTATTTTATTTTAATTTAATTATTTTTTCTCCTTTTGATAGTGCGTATTTTCATTATTAATTATGAAAGTTTGATAGAGGTTATGAATCTATACATATTTGTCACAAAATATGAAATAAAAGGGATAAAAATTAAAGAAAAATAAATGTGTAGTCGTACACACTTCTACCTCTATTTTATCCACTATTGATCCTTTAGTTAGGCAAAAATGTAGATAATGATGCTAGAGGTGTCAAATTTAAATTCCCGCGTTTGCTGTCCGGCACTTTGTTGTGAATGACTTCGCTGAGGGATGAAAATGATGATGGTATTGATACGTCAAGCGTCCTGGGCCACGATTTCTAGGTGTTTTCCTTCTATGATGACTCGTCTTTTTCAGGCAGGGATGAAGCCTCCTTGGGTCCCACGGTGAGCGCTATGGCGCTTAAACTTTTATTATTTAGATTTTTCCTCTAAGTACCCTTGTTGGGTACCCGGGCTTGTTTTTTTTTTTTTTTTATATATATATATATATATGTATATGTATATATATATATATTTTTTTATTATCTGTTTAGATTTTACTATGATTTTTTATTGCCACCAGTTATTGTAGCAGATTTTATTATTAATTTGCTGTCTCTTATTATTTGTTTTATTTAATTATTGTAGATTATTTTTTTCAATTAATTTAAATTAATTTTAATTGGTTTACTCGTTGAGGCACTAAATTTGTGAAGTACCAATGATGTTGTGGCTATGACAGTTTTTTATTATTATGTTAGTTTTCCTTTTAGTTAATTAATTTTATTTCACTAAATTTTTGTAGGCACTAACTATTGTATTTTCGGGTACCGCTGCCACCAATATTGTTGTGTAGTAGAGTAAATTACTTCACTTTTAATTAAATTAATTTTGTTAAGGACACTGATTTCGGAGTACCGCTGCCACCAATATTGTTGTATCTTGTGGCAGATTTTGTTATTCCAAGGAAATTTTGATATCTTTGAAAGCACTGATTTTATATTTCTATGGGTTCGGTTACCGCTGCCACCAATATTGTTGTGTCTTGTGGCAGATTTTGTTATTCCAAGGAAATTTTGGTATCTTTGAAAGCACTGATTTTATATTTCTATGGGTTCGGTTACCGCTGCCACCAATATTGTTGTGTGCGTACACACCGTGCTCCTTCGAGAGTGCGCACGTTCGGGATTCTCTTCTGTAACTTCACACTCGTGAAAGTGATCCAATGTTTCGCAATACTTTATTTTGCAAAATA
This sequence comes from Dioctria linearis, assembly GCA_963930735.1. Lineage (NCBI taxonomy): Eukaryota > Metazoa > Arthropoda > Insecta > Diptera > Asilidae > Dioctria > Dioctria linearis. Next base: position 76,288,293 of record OZ005744.1, on the reverse strand, counting down.
TAGATTTATTTTTGAAGAAAAGATTCTTGGTTTCACAATTTATTTATTTTTGAAGAAAAGATTTGTTTCACAATTTATTTATTTTTGAAGAAAAGATTAGTTTTACAATTTATTTATTTTTGAAGAAAACATTAGTTTCACAATTTAATTATTTTTGAAGAAAAGATTTGTTTCACAATTTATTTATTTTTGAAGAAAAGATTAGTTTCACAATTTATTTATTTTTGAAGAAAATATTAGTTTCACAATTTATTTATTTTTGAAGAAAAGATTTGTTTCACAATTTATTTATTTTTAAAGATCTCCCTGTTCGATATACTCCGCGAGAGGTTAAAAAACAAACTCCCGAGGTTTGGTCAAATTGCACCCAGCTACCCATGATATTTTTCCAAAAGCTCTTTTTTCTTTTTATTGTTTTCTCACGACGTTGAAAAAACGTACGTGAGAAAAATGCAAAAATTCTTTGATGCGAGCTATATGCATCTATGCAAAACTGTAATGCGATATGCACTTTTGCGCCCGTCTTGAAATATTAATTTTAAGAGGGCGCGAATAATTGTGATAATTGTATGTATGTATGTACATACAATTAGATTGGAGGAAGTTAGTAATGTACGTATGTACACTGTACATACGGAAAAAAAAGTAAGAAGACACTGTATGTAGGTAAGTGTGCATACCGTCTGAGTGGAATGTGTGTCTGATAATAAAATGCAATTTATGCATAATTGCATTTTATTATAACAAGGGAGAATGGTTTTTAGCGAAATTTAAATTAAATGGAAATGAATGAAATAATTGTTGGTTTTCAGGGTCAACTTGAGATACATCAATATATTGTATAGGACAATATATTGATGTATTGCCCTTATGGTTGTGATTCGGGGCATTGGGCACCTGAGTCGCAACAACTATATTCCTTTTAAGATATATATGTATATGTTAAAATTCAAAAATCGTGATGGGGCATTACTTCCAATTACGTTCTACACTTTATGGGGTGAATTTCCGATATGAGTAACTCCATATTCGGACGCAATGCGCAAAATTAGTGGAAATTTAGAGTACTTAAATCATTTTACGTAAATAGGCACTTGTATTCTATATAAGTCTGTCAGTTGTATCTGTCAGAAGGAGATTACGGCCAGTCGTGTAGACTTAGTTAGGCTCATTCGACCAGGTTTCGTCCCTGCCAAAGGACTCATCATGTTTAGTGAGTGGCTTGAAATACCCGGTGTGTACTTAAGTACAATATTAGTCAGGTAACTAAGCCTACACGACTGGCCGTAATCTCCTTCTGACAGATCCAACTGACAGACTTATATAGAATACAGTTCCTCAAATATTTTACTACAACTGCCTATTTACGTAAAATAACTTAAGTACTCTAAATTTCCACTAATTTTGCGCACTGCGTGCGAATATGGAGTTACTCATATCGGAAATTCACCACATAAAGTGTAAAACGTTATTGGAAGAAATGCCCCATCACGGTTTTTGAATTTTATCATATACATATATTTCTTAAAAGGAATATAGTATGGACTTAGGCTGAGCATATCTGAAAACACACAACAGACATGTATAAAGTATTATAATTATTTTAAATTGTTAAATGTTTTTTCAAGAAATTATAAAACATCTTTGTTATTAATCCGAGAATGGTGTTTTGATGAAAATCCAAGCCATTTAATGTAAGCTATATCTCCACTCTTCTTTAAGATTTTCTCTACTAGATATAGGTTTGGGTGTTTAACTTTCAGCAGCTCCAATTCATAAAAGCCCCTGCGATTGGATTTCCTTGATAATCTTCCAGCCGATATGTGATGGGGTTTGTGTTTTGAACTTTAGTAATTTTAAAAATCTCAGCTGTCCAGTTTGGTGTATAGCCTTTCTCAAATATATGTATGCTTGTATTTGCTGATGCGTACAAAATCCCCAACTTTATACTTTGCAGGAACAACAATTTTTATATGAATGTATACCGTTGAAAGCAGTTGTTTCGCATTGGAGGCATTGATATAAAGTGGTCTCATTTTTGTAGTTCGATGTATTCTTGAGTTGTATCCCGTGAGCAGTTTCTTTACCATACCAATCCACTGATAAGCCCCATTAAAGCTGAATTCCTTCCACATCATATCCTTCAGAGTTCGGTTAAATCGTTCCACTATTGATGCTTTGAGGAAACTGTACGTAGAGTAATAATCAACTGAATGCTTCATCATTAGATTTTTAAAGAGGCTGTTGTAGAATTCCTTTCCATCATCAGTCTGCAGGTTTTTAGGTATTCGTCCCTCGCTTAATATAGATTGCATTGTATCTCTTACTTCTTTTCTTTTAATTGAAATTGCCCATGCATATTTGGAGAAGGTATCAATTACTGTCAGTAGATAGTGGTAATCCTTGTTCACATATTTGTAGGGATCCATTTCAACCAAGTCTGCCTGCCACAAGTCATCTAGTCCTTTGGTAATCACACGACATCGTTTAAAATTTTTTCTCGCTGGTTTATGCAGCGCATTTACCACTTGCATTTACCACTTGTCTCTTACTCATCGTAATTATAAATGAAACAGATTTCTCAAGAGTTGTTACTCATATACACCATCTTTTGGTGTCAAGTCTTTCTTATTTATTACTGACGTAAACAGATAGTTTTCAATCTTCGCGATTTCGTCATTGATATATAGCGTTAAATTTGTCACCTCTATATTAATAGTTTTTCTTATATCTTCAACAGTTATTTTAATTTTCTTGTAAACTTAGTCTTTGGTAGTAGCATTATCATTTTCAACGGGTTCACCAAGTCGTTTTATACACTTTGAGTTTAGATCGTAGTCTCCGTTTATCGTTAAATTAAATGCAATACCCCGGACTCCTTGTTCACCAGCTGGACCCTGAGCTCCTTGTTTACCCGCTGATCCTTGAATTCCTTGTTCAGCGACTGGCCCCTGAGCTCCTGTTGGCCCACGTTCACCTGCTTTCCCAAGATATCCCCGCTTAGAGAAACGTCCAAACTTGTCAACGCTCATCTGTATATAGTGTAGAGGTATGGCAATGAAGTAGTATTTAAACTATAATATCTGCTTCTCGCAACTCCTCAAGGATAGATACAATTTCATTGTTGTGACTGGTGTTCCCAGCCTGCTTTGATGCCTTAGAAGGCGCAGTCTATACACTAATTCATTTGGATCATCCCAGTAAATGTGATCAATGTTTTCCTTAGGCAGACGCATTAGTCCTATGCCTTTATGCTGTATATGATTACTGATTATAGCTTTATACTTAGCCGCTCTAGTACCTTTTATTTGTCCATCTTTAGCATAGTCACGTTTATATGCATTGGTATCTCTCAAAATAGATACATAATTAGTTTAATCCTATTTAGTATATAGACTTTTTACAGGATCTTTCATAAATAGCAGCTCACATAACCTCAAAGTTGTTTTATAACTCTTCCCCTTGATAACAATATTTCCTACATCATCAACATCAAACGTTGAATTACCGATTCTCGACGCGTTGTCATCATAATAAACTCCATAGGTTGGATCAATTTTAGGGCTATTATCAGTGAATAGCTTTAAATAGTTTGAAACTATGTATCCAGACGTATCGGGCGAGGTGACAGGAGACCTTTCTGTCAATGTTCTTGAATGTATAGGTATTGCGAATTCTTCTTCAGATGTTAAGGAATAATCTCCATAATTTATAGGTATGCTACTAGCCTCCATTTTAACATATTTTCGTTTTGGAAGAGTAAAAGGTTCCACAATTTCGTTGTCTTCTTCTTCTTCTGCTTTTTCATCTTTTGGCTCCAATTTTACTGGTGGCTCGTTTTTGACTCTTGTTACAAAATCTTTTAATTGTTTGGTGATTGGCTTGAAAGTTTCTTCAAGTTGAGCTTCTGCTTCAATCCTTCCCGTCTTTAGAGCTTTAAATTTCCTTCGCACTGCATTCCTTGTCTTGATGATTTCTTTTAATAGATTTTCATTCATCTTCGATATTAACTGAATAACGGCTTTTCAAATAGCTCTGACAATAATTAAACAGCTTTACAAATAGCTCTGATAACAGCTTAACAGCTTTTAAAACAACTCTGTTAACAGGTAAACAAATTTCAAACAGCTCTGATAACAGATTAACAGCTTTCCAAACAGCTCTGATAATAGCTTCACAGCTTTTCAAATAGCTCACATAACAGCTTAACAGCCATTCAAACAGCTCTGATAACAGTTTAACTGTTTTTAAACAGCTCTGGTAACAGCTTAACAGCTTTCCAAACAGCTCTGATAACAGCTTAAGAGCTTTTCAAACAGCTCTGATAACAGCTTAACATCTTTTAAACAGCACTGATAACAGCTTAACAGCTCTGATAACAGCTTAACAGCTTTTAAAACAGCTCTGATAACAGGTTAACAGCTTTTCAAACAGGTCTGATAACAGGTAAACAGCTTTTCAAAGAGGTCTGCTAACAGGTGAACAGCAGGTCCACAGGATTCGGTGTGCTTTCGGCTGAGTTACAACTTCGACTTATGAATATTTCGCATGTTTCATCCTTTTATAGTACAATGAAGGTATCAAATCCTTTACGGTAGCGTCGCTTGTTTAATGAGCTATCCTTACCAATCATCAAGAAGCCATATGCATCCTTCCACACCTAGCACATGCTCTTCCAAATTTATCAAATATCATGTCTGTATTCACATGATCATTATAGATATCTTTCAAATTCAAGTAATCTTGCTTGATTAAATTAGCATTGTCACGTATTAAGTGCTTTGGTATATGCGTATATGTTTGACAGAGATAGAAGCTATCTATATCTTCGTGGCGACCCATGCAAAAATTGGATCGCACATTATCTTGCTTTTCACAGGCTACGTCATCGAAAATAAACACTGAATGTGATTTGGCTTCCTATTCATACTTTGGTTGATGTAAAGGTTTTAAATATATATGAATATTTTCATATCTCAGACCATTGGGATGTTCCAGCAAACTTATCATAACATTAGTTTTTCCAGAATTGGATGTTGCAACTATGATGCTCCTTATACTATTAGGCAATAGGGGCCCATACTTCGTTTCCACTTTCATAACAGCTGTATCAGCAGGAAAAGCTTGTTGTTGTTTAATGAACCGCATATTGAAGACTAACGGGGTTCCTATAAATACACCTGCTTATATTACATTTCAACAGTATCATCGGAACATTATAAGATGCCGGATCACAAATCGAAATGCTCCAGAAAATCTTTGAAAGGAGGCAGAGGACTATTAAATTCAATCATCAACAAATTACCTGTAGAATTACATCTACCGGGACACCAGTACTGTGGACCAAGAATAAAGTTACAACAAAGATTGGCTAGAGGAGATCCAGGCATTAATGCACTGGACACAGCCTGCACGGAACACGATATAGCATACTCGCGACATAAAGATACAAGTGATCGACATATGGCTGATAAAATATTAGCTGAAAAAGCCTGGCAGCGTGCAAAATCTACGGATGCAAATTTGAGTGAACGTGCCAATGCTTAGCTTATAACAAACGCAATGAAGGCTAAAATTAAGCTAGGTATGGATCTTAGGGCTAAAAATAAACGCCAACCCACATTCCGAGAAGCAGTACGAAATGTACGTAAGGTCTTAAAACTCAAAAAACCAAAGACTTGATGGAAGTTACAAAAATAGCTCTTAGTGCAGCTAAAAATATTGTGAAAAGAAAGAAGAAATTAATTAAAACTCCACGAGTGATACCTGTTCCAAAGGTTGGTGGGGCACTTCCGTTCCTCATCCTGTTGTTTTACTGGGCTTTCAGCATTGGGAGCACTATCGGGAGGTGCAGCAAGCATAGCTAAAGCAATAAATGCTACCAGTGGCAAAGGCAAAATGGAAGAAAGTAAACGTCATAACCAAGCAATGGAAACTATAGCGGTTGGTAAAGATGGAAATGGGCTGTTCCTGAAGCCGTACAGAAAAGGACTTGGACTTTATCTACAACCTCAACCAAAAAACTATTTAAGACGGTACCTGAAAGACCGCTAAACGAGTTGGATCTTCACAAGTATATCACACACTTGCCGCACTTCAGAGGAGTATTTATGCGTGATAATCTACCTAAAAAGCCATGCACGCGAGAAAGCGGTATTGTTAACTTGGACATCTCAACTGGAGCAGGTACACACTGGGTAGCGTACTACAAAAGAGGTGATAACATCGAATACTTTGATGGCTTTGGCAATCTCCAACCACCAAAGGAGCTCATAAATAACTTGGGTAGTAATATTACGTACAACTACAGTTATTATAAATAATAAAATGACTATCAGAACCAGCTTAACACAAGCTCGTAGCATGGACACATTTAATAAATAAATGGTCAACAATACATGCGTTTCATCACTTAGTCGGTGTTAGTATTAGTATGTTACCCTAAAGATAGACCAAACACCAGATGAAATGTCATGCAATGCCACATAGAACGAAAAGTTAAAAAACTAAATTAAATTTAACAAAAGATTAAATATTATATAGAAGTTTTTTAAGACATGCTTCAAGTTGTCAACAACAAAATACTCAGCCAAATTATTAACAGTAATGCACATGCGATTAATAGTTTCGGATATGTCAAAGCTAGACCTTGAGGAGTTGACATGCAACAGAGGTAGCCTTCGCAAATTGTGCCTATTATCACGGAAAGAGATTTTGTTAAGTAATAACGGGGAATCAGCATTCGAGTTTAAGAGTTGGTGAACAAAATTACATCGGCAACCATGCGATGATTCTCAAGCGAGTACATATTCAAGAGCTACAAGCGATTCTCATAGGGTGGAAGAATCAATGAGTTATTCTAGGGTAGGTCCCTAAGAGCAAAGCGCAGGGCTGCAAGGATTTGAAGATATTAACAGTTTTTGTCCGAATCCCCCTTACATTGTGATAGTAAAGGGAAAGCGAGTTCAGTTTTTTGGAATAACTTTGCTTGTCTTGGATGTATTTCTGGGATGGCGCTCAGAAGGAACAAATAATTAAGTAAAGGCTCCGGAGGGCCAAAATAAGGGGTCCCGCAGATCCGCTGAAACAGTTAGGACAAAGATGCAACCGGTTTAGAGGACTTACTAATCTAATGACACGAAATACCCTCCGCTGCAACTTTTCTGGACCTTATCTATTTCAATATGTCCTCACACAACGTTTCAGGAGAGAAACAGGTGACGAAAATACTCGAAGGTTTTCGTACTGTTCTCAAAGAGGGACCAATACTACTTCCAATCGAGGACACAGGTGAAGCAACATTCATAACTGTGGAATTAGATGCAGAATTATATGCAGGTGCCAGCGAGAATTGACGCACAGCGTTTCCTGAGGCGGCAGCAGTCGAGGTACTCGGACTGATATTGTTAGCGGAAAGGTGCAAATTTGGTCGCTTTCCATGGCGCGACTGGCGCTTGCGACGAGGCTTAGAAGCAGGTAGGATAGGTGGCACATCATTTCCACTATTTGGAGCAGAAGTCCTTATACCGGAGGCTGTATTCTTTAAAAATTCAGCATTATTAGTTAGAGCATTATTATCATTAACATTATTAAGAGAGGTAGACGGCGAGTTATCATTAAGCACAATGGTATCGTGAAGGGGCGAAACCGGCGAGTTACCAATAGTCCCATTATTTGGAGTAAGCACTGCATTGAGTTCACTGCGTAAATCAGAGCAGGAAGTGGTGGGAGGCGGTAGATTATATTGGGTAGCGGGCCGCACCTTTATTTCATTAGCTATGTCCCCAATTAAAACTTTTGCCACAGACACCTCATCAGCAGGCTTTACAAGTACGTAAGCAATACATGTGGAAGGGTGATTTCCTTGCACTCAGTACAATAAAAGGAGAAAGCGTTGGTGATCTCCTGAATAGACTTAGCCCGAAATTGAAGAGTCCAACACAGGATGGATGGAACGATCTGCCACACAATCTACAACAAACAATCAGGGAAGAGCTGTTGTCGGAGATGGAACAATTAGCATAAGCACAGCTAGTCATTATGTACTGAGGAAATAATCCCAAAAATAACAACAAAACAAAAACAGTGTGCTGGGTTACCGGATAGATTCAAGTCAATGCGGTTGGAGCAATTAATTCAATACTTTAGTTTGGAGCAATTGGAAGTTTGTTCCGAAAAATGGTGTCCTCGAATTGCGGATAAATTGGGGATTGTATCACAGCTAATGTGTCTCGGAAATTCGAAATGGTATGTGTACTAGGATAAAAATTGAAAAATTATACCAAAAGAGGAGAACTGACTCAAATGCCCAGTGGGGCTGCGAATGGCATACAAATAAATCTAATCCCACAGGCAAAATCTCCGCAGGTGCTCCGTGAAGCAGGTGTAAACAGGTGTTAGTGGTGTTAGCGTGAGAAAAGAAAATCTTTTTGTTTCTACACGAAGGCAGCCTTGGTGCAATCAATCAACGTCAGCACAAACTCTCAGGCAGTGAGGTGATGTAGCGCTCCGGTAAACATATAATTTAAGATTTCCAGAAAAATTAAGAGCTTCAGCAGAGTATATGCTCCCAGAAGGAAATAAAGTTTTTTACCTTTCCGAAATATGATTCTAGAAGAGATTTCGAATTGTTGATGAAAAAGATGATCAAGAATCGACGTCTGAGAGAATGGTCAGACAGAAGCAGGTGAAAAGGGTTAAAATCCTTAATGCAGGCAATTTCCCGTGTTAGCTTATATTGAATACTGAGTAGAATAACTTTAGTGTACGATCACAACAAAAATAAAAATAACTCGGAAAACTCAAAAAATTAGAAGACAGAGACAAAACAGAAACAAACATCAACACTTTTCCTTCTTCTTTCCAAAACTATGATGAATAAATTTGAACATCAATCCTATTCACCATTTCTAACATCATTTAAAAACAGCGATGAAATCCGTATCTCTGCACAACATCTGGACTTGCATCTTCTACCCAGCAGGAGTTTTTTTTACATTGCGGGGTCGCTAACAAAGCTGGATGGAACCGTTTCAGCAACCGCAAAATTATCTAACAACGCTCAACCATTTCTTTTTGAGGAAATACGCTATGAATTGAAAGCAATGGAAATCGACCTTACAAGAAATCTTGGGATTGCGACAACATTAAAAAACTACGTACCGCTAAATGCAAATGTAAGCAGGATACTACTCAACGGCAGTTGGTCACCAGATTCATCCGTTATACCAGCCAATGGACTGTTTAACTATTGTGTACCTCTGAAATATTTATTGGGATTCGCTGAAGGTTACAAGAAAATTCTGATAAATTCCAAACATGAACTCATATTGATTCGGAGCAGGACAGATGCTAATGCCATTATATCACCCACACATGAGGTGAAAATTGGAATTACCAAACATCAATGGAGTATTCCGCAAGTTACAGTATCTGATGATGAAAAGCTGCAACTATTTAAAATTATCAGGAGAGGTCGCCTGATACAAATACCATTCCGCAGCTGGGACATATATGAGTATCCAGTACTACCGGAATCCACGCATCAAACCTGGCCAGTTAAGACTTCCACTCAACTGGAGAAACCTCGATTTATCATCTTAGCGTTACAAACAAATCGAAGGAACGATAAAACCAAAGATGCAAGCAAGTTTGATCACTGCCAAATTACCGATGTTACAGTTCATTTGAACTCAGAATCATATCCCTACGATGATTTGAATTTGAAATTTGATTCGAATAGATACGCATTGCTGTATGAGATGTATATAAAGTTTACACAATCATACTATGGTCATAAGTACCAGCCGTTCCTCACATGGGAGAAGCTCAAAAACGATGCTCCGATTGTTGTCATTGATTGCTCACATCAAAATGAAACAATAAAAACTGAACCTGTTGACATAAGGCTAGAATTCAAGACATCTGAAAGCCAGCGAGAATTGACGCACAGCGTTTCCTGAGGCGGCATCAGTCGAGGTACTCGGACTGATATAGTTAGCGGAAAGGTGCAAATTTGGTCGCTTTCCATAGCCCGACTGGCGCTTGCGACGAGGCTTAGAAGCAGGTAGGATAGGTGGCACATCATTTCCTCTATTTGGAGCAGAAGTCCTTATACCGGAGGCTGTATTCTTTAAAAATTCAGCATTATTAGTTAGAGCATTATTATCATTAACATTATTAAGAGAGGTAGACGGCGAGTTATCATTAAGCACAATGGTATCGTGAAGTGGTGAAACCGGCGAGTTACCAATAGTCCCATTATTTGGAGTAAGCACTGCATTGAGTTCACTGCGTAAATCAGAGCAGGAAGTGGTGGGAGGCGGTAGATTATATTGGGTAGCAGGCCGCACCTTTATTTCATCAGCTATGTCCCCAATTAAAACTTTTGCAACAGACACCTCATCAGCAGGCTTTACAAGAATGGAATTGTACTCGGATTTAGAAGCTGTATCCTGAACGATGTTTTCAAACGATTGTGGAATATCGTTGATGTATGTTTTTAAATCCGACAGATGATTATTTAGTGACGACCAGATCGCCTCATAATGTTTCGGATGTGTAGCACAATCCACGAATTTGCACGCAAGGGAATCGAGGAGCTTGCATATCTTCTCGTCAAGAGTTTGAGCATTTTGTGAAAAACTGCTCTTGAGTTTATTGCTGAAGAAGTCAAGTTTGATCTCAATGCCTTCAAGCTTCTTACCGAGGGCGTCAATGTTGTTTACCTTGGTAGCGACGGAAGTAATCAACTCAGCTTTAGAAAACAGAACGTTTAAAGCAGACAGCATGGATACAACATTTGAGGCCAGCTCAGTTTGCGTAGATCTAATAGAACTAAGCTGAGTGCTCAGATTATCAGGGTTGCTGGCCAAGTCCTTCAATTGATCATTGTTACATTTGATGGCAAGCAATACATGTCGAAGGGTGATTTCCTTGCACTCAGCACAATAAAAGGAGAAAGCGTTGGTGATCTCCTGAATAGACTTTATGGCTAAACGCCCGAAATTGGAGAGTCCAACACAGGATGGATGGAACGATCTGCCACACAATCTACAACAAACAATCAGGGAAGAGCTGTTGTCGGAGATGGAACAATTAGCATAAGCACAGCTAGTCATTATGTAGTGAGAAAATAATCCCAAAAATAAAAACAAAACAAAAACAGTGTCCTGGGCTCCCGGATAGATTCAAGTCAATGCGGTTGGAGCAATTAATTCAATACTTTAGTTTGGAGCAATTGGAAGTTTGTTCCGAAAAATGGTGTCCTCCATTTGCGGATAAATTGGGGATTGTATCACAGCTAGTGTGTCTCGGAAATTCGAATTGGTATGTGTACTAGGATAAAAATTGAAAAATTATACCAAAAGAGGAGAACTGACTCAAATGCCCAGTGGGGCTTCGAATGGCATACAAATAAATCTAATCCCACAGGCAAAATCTCCGCAGGTGCTCCGTGAAACAGGTGTAAACAGGTGTTAGTGGTGTTAGCGTGAGAAAAGAAAATCTTTTTGTTTCTACACGAAGGCAGCCTTGGTGCAATCAATCAACGTCAGCACAAACTCTCAGGCAGTGAGGTGATGTAGCGCTCCGGTAAACATATAATTTAAGATTTCCAGAAAAATTAAGAGCTTCAGCAGAGTATATGCTCCCAGAAGGAAATAAAGTTTTTTACCTTTCCGAAATATGATTCTAGAAGAGATTTTGAATTGTTGATGAAAAAGATGATCAAGAATCGACGTCTGACAGAATGGTCAGACAGAAGCAGGTGAAAAGGGTTAAAATCCTTAATGCAGGCAATTTCCCGTGTTAGCTTATATTGAATACTGAGTAGAATAACTTTAGTGTACGATCACAACAAAAATAAAAATAACTCGGAAAACTCAAAAAATTAGAAGACAGAGACAAAACAGAAACAAACATCAACACTTTTCCTTCTTCTTTCCAAAACTATGATGAATACATTTGAACATCAATCCTATTCACCATTTCTAACATCAATTAAAAACAGCGATGAAATCCGTATCTCTGTACAACATCTGGACTTGCATCTTCTACCCAGCAGGAGTTTTTTTTTACATTGAGGGGTCGCTAACAAAGCTGGATGGAACCGTTTCAGCAACCGCAAAATTAGCTAACAACGCTCAACCATATCTTTTTGAGGAAATACGCTATGAATTGAAAGCAGTGGAAATCGACCTTACAAGAAATCTTGGGATTGCGACAACATTAAAAAACTACGTATCGCTAAATAGAAATGTAAGCAGGATACTACTCAACGGCAGTTGGTCACCAGATTCATCCGTTATACCAGCCAATGGACTGTTTAACTATTGTGTACCTCTGAAATATTTATTGGGATTCGCTGAAGATTACAAGAAAATTCTGATAAATTCCAAACATGAACTCATATTGATTCGGAGCAGGACAGATGCTAATGCCATTATATCACCCACACATGAGGTGAAAATTGGAATTACCAAACATCAATGGAGTATTCCGCAAGTTATAGTATCCGATGATGAAAAGCTGCAACTATTTAAAATTATCGGGAGAGGTCGCCCGATACAAATACCATTCCGCAGCTGGGACATATATGAGTATCCAGTACTACCGGAATCCACGCATCAAACCTGGCCAGTTAAGACTTCCACTCAACTGGAGAAACCTCGATTTATCATCTTAGTATTACAAACAAATCGAAGGAACGATAAAACCAAAGATGCAAGCAAGTTTGATCACTGCCAAATTACCGATGTTACAGTTCATTTGAACCTGAGTTCAAATCCCTACGATGATTTGAATTTGAAATTTGATTTGAATAGATACACATTGCTATATGAGATGTATATAAAGTTTACACAATCATACTGTTGCGAAACTATCCACGCACCCCACAGTGAGGAGCTCAAAATCACAGTATAGCGCGAGACAGACTTTAGCTTTCAGCTACCGTCGTCGATGACCGCCTATACATATGTGATCTCTGAGTGGGGACCCCCAAATCACCAAGAGATGGCAGCCACTGATCCCAGGGAAATTCACCCGCATCTGGCAACTAGTCGGATCTGGCCGCTACAGCATCGGGGAACGGTCAGCCATGGAAAAAATAAGAAAGGATTCGAAAAAAGTCTACCGTGACAGCAACATCGTGTGAAGAATTTTTGATTATTTTCAATTATTATAAATTGCTAAAACAAGTTTTCTTTTGTTCTATGAAATCGTGAAGTAATTTGTTTTAAATCTCGATATGTGCAATAAATGAAGGAATATCTAAGAAGTTTTCTAATTGGAGATAGTTTTTGTAAGACAAAGGAGTCTAGTTACTAATAGTAACTGGAAAGAGTAAACCGTTCCCTAACGGACAAATCAATTACTGGATTCTATTTTCAGTCTAGCACTGAACAAAGCGATAAGTACCAGTTTCTTTTTTATTATTATTTATTTCCTAGTTATAGATCCAGGAGATGATTTATTAATCACGAGCTTTCCTCGTTTTCTCAATTTAAATAAGTGTACCGGCATCATCGGCTCTACAGAATTCTGTTTCCCAAATAGAGCAACAGACAGGAATATTTATTTTCTTTTTTTTATTAACTATTGCCACGTTAATATAGTTCGTTTGAACAATTAATTGATCACAGCTGGTTAATTTTATTGAATATAGAAAAATATATGGATACCTACATACATGTGGCCCTTCTATTTCCAGAATAGAGCTTGGATTTAGCATACACATTTTTTTTCTTTGTTTCAGGCTTACATTACAGATCCCTTGCACAATTTTAATTTCGAATTTCTTACTCGCAAATAGGCATATCTAATTAGAATAAATAATTTTGCGAATTTTAATAAATACGCTGATACTAACTGCTCTTTTGTTCTCACAATAGAGCCACGGTTAGGTATCAGAATTTTAATTACTTTTGTTTCAGGTTTTCCTTCACGGCTCAATTTAACAATTCGTCGTCTTTAATTTATTGCGCGAAAATTTACATAGTGATAAAGTGCCTCGATATCGGTTAAGCCAATTATTAGAACAGAAAGGTGATTTGTGTACCGTTGTTAGTGAGAGATAACGGTACCTTGTTCTTTTTGTTAACCCGGGTTAATTATTTTTGTCACTTCCGTACTTAATTCTACCTCATACGTGCCACACGGTTCATGTCAGCTGACTTCCAACATAAACCTGAGTATTCAGCAGTCGCGAGAATTTGCGCAAAGTTCAAGGCTATAATCCGTAACACCTGGGTCTGGTGCGACACCCTAATACTTCTAGCGTGCTTAAAGTGAATAAATGTTAGTGAAATATAACTAGAAAAATCTAAGGTAGAAACCTTATCAAACACCGACGGCAAATCGTAGAATTTTTATTAGCTGAAATCATCAAATGCCGACGGCAAATCGACGAGTTTCTATTTATTTGAGTCACCAAGTTTCTATTTATTTGAGTCACCAAAGGCCGACGGTTAAACAACCCAATGTTCTATAAGCTGTGTGTCGGTGAATGTCAACATCTAATTAACAATTGCTTTTTCCTTTTGACTTTTGCCAAATAACTATTCACCCTTACAAATTTTCCGTGAAATAGGTACAGGCAGAAAACCATAAGACAGGAAACTATTCAAACGACGATAGCAAATCGACGGATTTTCTGTTTGCGTGAGTAATAAGTGCCGACAGCGAATCGACGAATTATCTACACACTCTACACACAAGTCCGCGAATATAGTTGGCCTACCCGCGATTGTATTTCACGACGGAAGTAAACAGGTGATAGGGAAATTTTCATCGCCTGACTCCGCCCTTTATTTCAAGAAATAGTCGAACAGAAAGAGCTTCGTTTCCCCTTAGAGGCAGTGACTAGCCTAGGTGTTATACATCTAATTTGTGGCGAGTGTTAAGTTGAGTCGAGACACTTTTAAGTAGATTTTTTTGAAACTAGCCAAAGCTTTCTCAACTATTCTCATGTTGATTTATTGATCGTTAAGTTGAGCTGAGGCACTTTTAAGCGGACTTTTACTGTCTCCAGCAAAGCTTTTTCCAATATTCCCACATTCGGGCCAAGTCACCTCGACAGCTTCTGTGCTGAGTCATTGGTAGTTAAGTTAAGCTGAGACAACTTCCTTCTCCACGGCAAACTGATATATGAGTGTAGTTCTTTCTAAACCTGAGTTGTGGACTCAGTCCCGTGGAGAGAACTTTGTTTATATGCGTGTGGCTGTGGAGTGATATCTTTTAAGATTTCCACTCACTGTGTTACGATGAGCGCCAGGCATTATCCTACACCTAATACATCTAAGAGTGAGCCAGGTTTCAAGTCCAAAACTTTACGTAGAAAGAACCATGAATCGCAAAAGTAGGGCGACGTACCGTGTATTAAAGTGCTCCCTCGCTACCGCTCGGCCGGAGCAATTTTCTATTTACGCGGAAATTGTGTTACAATACTATGGTCATCAGTATCAGCCGTCCCTCACATGGGAGAAGCTCAAAAACGATCATCCGATTGCTGTCATTGATTGCTCACATCAAAATGAAACAATAAAAACTGAACCTGTTGACATAAGGCTAGAATTCAAGACATCTGAAAATATACCGGCTAATACAACAACATATTGCCTGCTTCTACACGATCGAATAGTGGAATACAGTCCGCTGACAAGTGAAGTTAGAAAATTAACTTAAGAAGATGGCTGTCATCGTAGACGTCCAAGGATTTAAAACAAACCTCATTGAATTTATCACTAAATAACTGGCAGTTTTAAACAATGAAAACCAGATGCAGCACTTTATATTTCAACCACCGATCAAATACAAAGATTTGACTTCAGCAAAAAAGAGGCAAGTAAAATGACTTCAACACAATTTTCATGGATTCCGCTGGGATGATGGCTACATACCGTATCACAAGCTCTACACTATAGTTGAACCACTACTTCGAAACAAAACCATTCATGTAAAGGGAGCTGAAAAAGTTCATTGGATGCAGAAGATAGTTGGAGAGGGTGAAATCATTATCAACGTCGAAGATGAATACAACTATGTAAAACTAATAGAGATCAACACAAATGTACCATCTTGTCAAGTTCGTATTGGACAACGTGCTATAAGAAATCCTTTTAAAATAAGAAATTTTATTGGAAATAAAAACAAATGTTTATAAAACATAAGACTTTTCAATACACATACCCCAGAACCCACACTGACATCTTCTAGAATCTGTTCATGGTGATGTCATGTTGTAAAATTCGAATGATGCTGATATCAACAACTTCCCTGCTAAGAAAACTTAATTAGGTGCAGCAAAACCATGATGACGTCATGTCAATATCTAGAACCCTCCCGCATACTGGTAGTTCCGGCTAAGGTCTCTAGGGAACCTTACTCAAGAAATGGCGTTTGCGCTCGAACAAATGTCGTTAATATCTCGAAAACCAACGCCCGTAGAGGATTTCTCATGAAAATTTCGTTCTCCCTCCCACCCCACACCACCTAAAATCCATTTCCATGAACAAAAATAACTTGAATTATTAATACGCTAATATCTCGAAAACCAAAGCCCGTAGAGGATTTCTGATGAAAATGTCATTACCCCCTCCCCCTATCTTTATTATCCCCCCCCCCTCCCGCATACCCGCCATCTAGAATCCATTGTCATGAAGCATTAATTTTAATTATTACTAATATTAGTTCAAAAACCAAAAGCCTACATTTAGGCGCTCAAGAAAAATCATAATGAAAAGCCTACATTTAGGTGCACCACATATCTATCTAAGAAAACCGTAGTACCGGAGCATGCTGGTAGTACCGGCTAATGCCGCTAGACCGCAGTCAAGACCATGTGACACATCCCTGAGCATGCTGTTAGTACCGGTTAATCCCGCTAGGGCGCAGGCGAGACTCAATGGGGCATCCAAGACACAATGGTGCACCAGAGACACAAGGGCACATCAATACATAAACTAATACAGCCAAGGCACAAACCTACATTTAGCATGGACTCAAACCACCTAGTGACGGTGGCGCCGTCTGTGGCGAAATCCTGGAAGCTAAAACAGTGAGCCAGAATGAACATAGTGTAACTACTCTCCGATGACATTGAAAAGAATTTACGTGGACTTATAAATGTAGAATCACTTATAGTCAAGCTAACAATGGGTAAGGAGGCCATTGTGAGTGAGTTGCACAAAGCAGCTCGTCGAAATTTTCTCGACGCCGAGTCATTATGAAAGATTTGGATGATCTCTGGCAAGCAGATTTGGTTGAAATGGGTGCTTATGTTCGCGAAAATAATGGATACTACTATTTGCTAACAGTAATTGATACATTTTCAAAATATATTTGGGTAGTTAACCTATTAAAAATAAAACTGGAAAGAAATAACGGCTGCAATAAAAAAAGTTCCAAAAAGCGGTCGGATACCTAAACATTTGCAGACAGATTATGGTAACGAGTTTTATAATAAAATATTCCAGACACTAATGCTGAAGTATGGAATCAAACATATTCGACTTTTAGTATAATGAAAGCCTCAATAGTTGAAAGATTTAATAGGACATTGAAAGGCATGATGTGGAAAGAATTTAGTAAGAATGGTTCCTATCGTTGGATTGATTTTGTACACAATCTTGTTCATGAATACAATAGTAAAAAGCACAGGACAATTAAAATGCGCCCCTCCGATGTTAATCATATTAATAAAAATATTTTACTACCAACATTATACAATCACATAAAAATGGTGGAGAGAGCGAAATATAAGATTGATGACTATGTTCGCATCAGCAAGCACAAACATATACTTGAAAAGGGGTACACACCAAACTGTACAACTGAGATTTTTAAAATTAAAACCATACAAAACACGAATCAGCCGACATATCTTCTAGAGGATTATGAGGGAGATCCAATCAAAGGAGGATTTTATGAAAAAGAACTACTAAAGACGAAATAGACGCATAATTACCTTATTGAAAAGTATTGAAGAAGAAACGGAACATTTTTTTTGTAAAATGGCTACTGTTCTCTGCAAACCACAATTCATGGGTCAATAAAAATGAAATGTTATAAATTTGTTGTATAAATACAAAAAAAAGCATTTTAAGTTATCAAACCATTTTTATTTCTTTAAAATGCCCCCAAGGAAGTGTGTCTGTTGAATTTTCTTTTAAAAACCGCTTATCATCATTAGAGCTTAATGCAATCTTACTTTGTCTTATACTATATACATTGTGCTTATCTGATCCAATGCATTTGTTGGGCTCTCATCTGTTCAACAGAGTTAAGAGTTAGAGTTAAGTAATCATCAAAACAAATTCTATTTTTTATTACATTTAATTTGACGTCTTTGGCTTTTTTGATTGAATCTTCATTATTTACTTTTATACTAAATACTTTTGATTTTAATCCTATAAATTCAGTCATTATTTTCCCATTAAATTCATCTTTCATAACCCCAGGAACTTTTATATTTACTAAAGGTATATTATATACATTTTTCTGTGGACAATCGCTTGTATCAAAATAATTAACATTAGATCTTATAATTCTATAAATATTATCACATTTAAATTCATAAATTAGAGAGTCGGTATCAGTATACAACAGTTTACAATTTTTCTCGATTTTTGGTAAAATATAATCATAATGAAATTTATAAACACATGTTTTAGAGTTATCAAGTATACACATTCCTATGTAAATGGGTTTATTAAAATACACTTCAGTCATATTTAATTCAATGGAAACCAAATTTCTATCGAAAATAAATCTGCTGTGGAAATTCGGTTTAGCTATCATAACTTTGGCTCCATATCGACCTTAGTAAGCAATTTTACTATTGAATGTTTACGTACGTTTTGCATGGTTTTTCAAAACGCTGCATTATTCATAAGCTTGTATTTGTTTTTGTCAAATTCATTTCTAGCTTTCTTACGCATTTCAGTATTTAAGTCAATATATTTCTTTAACCACGGAGACTGATTGAATTGAGCACCGCTTCAGATTTTTGTAATGAATAACATACGTTTCTTTATTAAATAATGTAGTCATCAGTTTTTGTTCCATAGATCCTACACGTGCTTCATGTGTTGGACATAATGTTAAATCTGAATGTATATCATGCAGATGTTGTGGGTACTCAAGATGGACTTGTAATATGTAACCTAATGGTGATTCATCCGATATATGAGTAATTTCTATATCTGTATTCACCCATTTGAAATCATGTGTTGGAAGATACTGGGACATTGCCCAACCATATAAATTATTAACATTAAAGTACATGAGATATTTGAATCCTCTTGATCGTTATAGTTTACTATATAGCTATTATTCGCTTTGCTATATCGATTTGAGCACTGACTTATTCTACCTCGAATTCCTCGTTCTATGAACATAACCATATCTACATCAGTTAACAACTCCAGCTCTATTTTAGTGTATTTCAGCATAACATCCCAAGTTAATTCTGGAAGAGTAAAATAGTGCGCAGGATCCAAACCATACCTTTTCGCACATACCTTTCTAAAATTCTCAGTCAAAAGTAGAACATCGATCTTTAAATACAAATCTGAATATTCACCAAGAGTTTGTATGCGAAATGTCTTCCACACAGTTTGTGCATGTAGGTAATCATCATGAGAAATATCATATTCATTTAATTGGTTATAAAACGCTTCCCGAGGTGGTAATGTTACCTCATCCAATTTTTCCAAGTCGTTAGTGTAATCATAAGGAAATACACCTTTTCTCGTCACTAGCTCAAATTCTGAAGAATTCAAATGGTTCCACTTCTTTTTTGTTATAAGCAACTGTTCTTTACGTAAATATTACACCAGTTTATCTAAAGATGATGCCATAAATTTGAATGAATCAATAAAATGGAATTTAATTTCACTATATCTAACATTCTTTGTAAATGATATATATCGTTCTTTGTTAATTGGCAAAAGATCCACTGTGCCTTCAAATGCAGTTGCAACTTCCTTTATTACAAAGTGAGTATCATAACCAATCAAATTGTGGAATACGACCGGAATTATACGTATATCCTGATAATTAGGATTACATTCTTCATGAGCTGGACCTCTATATTTTCCAGTTAGATGGCAATGATCTCGTTCACGTTTTATTCCAATTGAAAAAGGTTGTTCACAAATATGACAATATCTGCTTTGTGTAAATTGCACTTTCTGATCTTCGGTTAACCTAAGGAGTGGTTTAATCTCTGAAAATTGTAGCGTATACCCCCCTTACGCTACCTTTTTTTCTGTTTGGCTTCTCTACTTCTGTAGAGAAACCCCCATGATTTCACAGAGGTACCTAGGGTAAAGATAAAATTTAGGCATTTCCGAGAAGTAGCCCTATGCTACTTCTCCATATTACAAAAATTCCTGAAAAGATAAAATTTAGATATGTTCGAGAAGTAGCCCTATGCTACTTCTCCATATTACAAAAATTCCTGAAAAAGGTTAAAAATTTAGATTTTTCGAGAAGTAGCCCTATGCTACTTCTCCATATAACAAAATTCCTGAAAAGATAAAAGTACATAACCCAACAACAAAGAAATATTTTATCTTTCAAACAAAAAATCCTAAATTGTGCAAAACGTGCACAATTTACAATTTATCATGCAAAACTTACCACTAGTCACCCACATCGAGACGACGGAAACGGTAATTCGCCTAGCTGTAAAGCCTCAAGCGATACCATTACGCTATGTATTTCAGCAGGTCCGCCCGAAAATTCCTAGAAAATTTCGGCTCGAATGTACACCAGCTCTGGCGAGAATTCGTGTTAGAAAACGAAAAATTTTCGTCTGCCGGTGGCAAAGTTTACCTAATAATAAGTTAAGAAGCTGGTGAGATATCCGAGTGTTTTACATTTAAAATGCACACGGCAAGAAAAGGAAGAAAGAAAGAAAAAAAATCGAAAAAAATCAAACGCTCTTTAAACATTTTATGAATAAAGATAAAAAATGTGAAAGCGCAAGTTGCATGCACCGAAACAGAATGGCAAATGTTTCATTTTCGTAAATAAATAAGAAGGGGCGGAGTTTTCACGTTTTACTCTCATAAACTGCTCCCGCGCTTTTGTGAAAACCGGTTTTCATGAAATATTGATAATTTTAGGACACATGTTGTTGTTGTAAAAGGTCTAAAAGGACACATGTTGTTGCTGTAATCCTATGATATTTGAACAGCACGTGTTTCTGTTTACATACGTTTTGCTATGAAGAGATTAAGTGGGAGAACTCATGCTGGATTCACTGATATTTTCGGGAATAATGAGAATTTTATTTGAGAGGAATTTTACATCTCCTTTCAGCATCTGGACCAAACCGAAATTTATCTTTTTCTTAAAAATGGGAGGTAGTGGGGCCCGAAGTACATTATTATGAATAGGTTGAAAGGATTTTGAGGGATTTAATAAGATTTTGTCGTTCGGGTAATCCTACGTTCTCTCGATTTTTGTTTTTAACTCGTTGTCTCAGTTGCACTACAATAGTGCATAGACAAGTTCTTTTCCCCATTCATGCAAAAGACGAAAGTATGTAAAATTACTTGTTTCATTCTAAAAACAGCAGAAATTTTCCCATTTTGCTCTACAGCTTCTTAACTTATTATTAGGTAAACTTTGCCGGTGGCTGGAGGCAAAGCGGCTGCGATGCTGGCAAGCTGAGTGAGACGGGGCAGTCGAATTTGAACAAGCGGTGAGTGAATAGCTACAGGCGCGCAGTGCTTAACGTCGAGTTTTTTTTGCAGTTTCTTTGATATATTTGAGTACAGATTTTTTCCGTGAAAACTTTATTGAAAACGTAAAGTAATTCCCGTGCGAACAATTACAATTTTCTTATCTGTAATAAAGAAAAAGAGTACCTTTAGTGGTTTAATTTATCGAATTTGCGATTTGAAGAAATTGTGTGCATATTGCTTTGGCATTTGCATGTGAGCTTCCGAATTTCCGTGCGAACAAATACAGTTTTCTTATCTGAAAAGAAAAATTGAGGAAAATTCAGTTATGGATGAATTCTTCTAATTAACAATAAATTTAATAGTATTAGTAGCGTTTAGCCACACATTTTCTTACCGTGTTCATAGCAGTTGATAAAGATGATTTTTCCACGAAGTGCCAACCTGAAAAGAAAAATTGAGGAAAATTCAGTTATGGATGAATTCTTTTAATTAACAATAAATTTAATAGTATTAGTAGTGTTTTAATAAACACATTTTCTTACCGTGTGCATACCGGTTGATAAAGATGATTTTTCCACGAAGTGCATACCTGAAAAGAAAAATTGAGGAAAATTCAATTATGGATGAATTCTTCTAATTAACAATAAATTTAATAGTATTAGTAGTGTTTAGCCACACATTTTCTTACCGTGTTTATAGCAGTTGATGAAGATGATTTTTCCACGAAGTGCCTACCTGAAAAGAAAAATTGAAGAAAATTCAGTTATGGATGAATTCATTTAATTAACAATAAATTTAATAGTATTAGTAGTGTTTTAATAAACACATTTTCTTACCGTGTGCATACCGGTTGATAAAGATGATTTTTCCACGAAGTGCATACCTGAAAAGAAAAATTGAGGAAAATTCAATTATGGATGAATTCTTCTAATTAACAATAAATTTCATAGTATTAGTAGTGTTTTTACCACGCATTTCCTTACCGTGTGCATAGTGGTTTATAAAGATGATTTTTTCCACGAAGTGCCTACCTGAAAAGAAAAATTGAGGAAAATTCAGTTATTGATGAATTCTTTTAATTAACAATAAATTTAATAGTATTAGTTGTGTTTTAACCACACATTTTCTTACCGTGTGTATAGCAGTTGATAAAGGATTTTCCACGACGTGTCTATTTGAAATAAAAATTGAAGGAAAAACTCAGTTATTAACCAGGTCTTCTAAACGACAATAAATTTAGTAATATTAGCAGTGTTATAAGCACACATTTTCTTACTGCCGTACTGTGATTAAGTCGATTACGTGACATCATTCACCTTTCTTTGCTTTTTTTCTTTTAAAGAAAAAAAAGGAAAAAAATGACAATATGCCAAGCAGTGTCAGTAAACGTGGATGTTGTATATACATTGATATAATTTGTTTCTAGTATTACTATACCCAACAGTCGAGATTCGCAGGTCCGAAAGCACCCAAAGAGGTGAAAAGGACAAACAAAAAAGAGGTCTATGTACCCACCCACAAAAAAAAAGGAAACCCTAAACATGCAGAAGCCGAGGGCACAAGTTGCGCTTCGACGCGGCAGCTATAAAAAGGGTGCACCCCACCAACATCATTTCAGTTCTACGAGGGAAATCAATCGTCGTATAGGGTAGTATAACTCTATTGAAGTAAGTTCATATCTATTTGCTATTTTCTTGTTTTTTTCTCATTTTCTGGTAATGACTATTAAAACCCATGTATAAACACTCGATATTGCCTGTGTTGGTTTACTTATACCCGAGCCTTTTAAAGGCGGCTTAGTTTTAAGGTGAGTTTAGTAGGGTCTTTGCTTTAGCCTAAGAAAGGTCTTGTAAGTTGTGACGATTAATTGTTCCTCGGTTGTGAACCAAGAAGGATGAATGTTGGTTTAGAGTACGTTTACATTTTCAAATAAATACTTACCATCAAGGTTAGATTCTGTAAATAATAGATATTTTTTTCTTTCTTCCTTTTTTATTGGGGGAACGTTTTTTTTCTTCTCTCTCTTTTCTTGGGGACATGAACGCTTAAGTGAGTAAACATATAATGCTACGCAGGTAACTTCCACCCACGCGGGGTGACGGCATGATGGGTGGATAGTGGAACAGGACTCCGTAACACTTACGACATCGATGGGGCTGAGCATTTTGGTACGGCTTTGGAGGCTTAGCCAGGGTGGATGGGGGCGATTGGGCCCAACATTACCCAAAGCCGGGGTATTAACAACATCAGAGACCCCTCTCAGCTCTCTCACTCTCTCTCAATCATTCATCTGCCAGCGTTGTAAACTCTCCGGGTGAATTAGTAATTGTTCGGCGTTGCTGAGTTCTTCTGTTCTTTGTTCTTCTTTTTTTTTTGCAGCAATTAATAAAGTAAATTTTCTTCCTTTTTTAGGCTTTCAGGTTCCACCAGGAGAAGGAAGCTTGCATAGATCTCTTTGTTTTGTCTGTCTGTCCGTCTGCAGTTACGACTACGACTTTTCTTTTTTTTACTGTCCGTCCGTCTGTCCGGTCAAACATTTTTCCTCTTTATGCTCAGCTTTACAAGCATTGAAGGGATGTGGACGGCAAGAACCACCCCAAGCCGGCTGATCGCTAGCGGCATACTCGCTGTACAGCCACCCACACATATCCCGGACATGATTTTTGTAACAAGAGGTGTCGGATGCGGTATGTATCTACATCCAGGTATAAGTGAATGTAGGTAGATCTGTCGCCTGACACGCTTTTTGTTACAAAATATGTCCTCTACGTTTCTCAGAATCTGCTGTAGTTGGTCTATGAGCCAATGCAGAGAATTAGCACCCCTATATGAACGAAAGGCACTCAGGCTACTATTAAAAGAAATAATATCCCACACTGTAGACCTCATGTTTTTGGTATCTTGTTGTTGTTTTCCCCAACTCATCATTCGAAATAGGTTTCAACAAACATTCTAAATCAGCATTAATTATAAAAGGTGAGCTTTCCTTCAAATTAAACCAACCGACCATTTATTGTATTCTGTCGGCAAGAGAATTTTGCACTCAATCATTTCCTTGCAGTTATCAACATGTATAGCTTGTTTTTCTTCTGAATAGATGTAATGAAGGCATCTATCGCAAATATACTGTTTTCTATTTGTTTTATAGAGTTGATGGGAAACTAGGCGTGACAAGTCTATAATAATGGTATTTAATTTCAAAGTTTGAATCCTCCTCCTCCTCCTCCCCTTTCATCTTCATCATCATCATCATCATCATCATAATAATTCTGAATTAATAATAAATTAACATGTCTATCTGGCTTGTCTTTTGTAAGACGAACTGGAACTGTGTGAAGCTGTTTTTTTCTTTTTTCCAAAGTAAATATGTTTACAGATATAGTATTTAACTTCTCAAATCTAGTTATTACATTTAATTTAGGAGGTGAACCAATTCCACTCAAATTCAAGATCTCGCTGAAATGTTGATAACTTGACACTCTATTTGAATTATGTTAAGCGGGGTAAAGTGCTGAAACTATAACCCATGCCAAGCATGCAGAATTCTTATTACTAATGTTAATGCACGCATGTTTACACTTTATTTCAGGTGGTAAGTTGATGTATGATGACCCTCGAAAGGGTTCGTACGTATTGATATTCACGGCTAAATTAATAATACTTGATAAAGCCCATCCACTATCACGCTCTTGAAAT